>VMDR010009878.1:0-32240 GCA_007922815.1 Macrotus californicus | reverse complement strand
GCCCCACTCTCCCCAGCCAGCCTCACAGTGTCCGTGGGTGCGCCCCTTCCCTGCGTTTTCGCCAGTTGGTCCTTATTCGCCTCCTGGGACTTCATGCACCCAGGTCTTTCCCGGTGCTGCTTACACCTTGTTCGGCAGGGGGAGGGAGCCTCTGACCCGGCACTCTCCCTAGAATCCTTCTGCCTACCCGGCACCCGCCGGGTCTGGGGCTACAGCCCCCTTGGTCCCGTGCTGGGCCCAGGGATTTTATTGTCCTGAAGCACGCTCCCTACCGTTTTTTTTTCAGTGTTCTTTCCAAATCCTGATCTTTAATCTTCTTATATGCTTGATACCGTTGGCTATTCCCTCTGTTCCTCAGAGGATCAGCTAGGTATCTCACCCGTGTGCAGGGAGAAGTGGATTCCGCTCCCACCTATCACGCCGCCATCTTCCGCTCTCAAGACTTTCTATTATTAGCTGTGATGTTACCTGCACAGGACTCTTTCTCCTTCAAGAATCTTAGGAGTCGAAGAAGAGCGGAAAAGAGAAGGAGCTGTTGGTAATCCCTGGGCATGCTATGCAGGGGGATGGGATGTCAGGTGAGAAACCCTCATCAGCTGTGGTCATGGGGTAGCGGACGCCGACTTGACCAGGACATAGGGTCGATCAGACAAAACAGTTCAAACCCCAGCTCAGCTACTTCCTTGCTCGAGGCCTTAGCAAGTCAATTAACCTCCTTCCAGAGGATGCGGAGAGTGGCAGCACTCATCGGTTTGCTGTGAGAACTAGATGAGATATTCCAAGTAAAGCACCTACTGTGTTCCTTCTTTACAGTCAAGTGAAGAGCGGTAATCTGTTGTTTTCTGCGTGCAAGAAGGTCACTGTGCACTTTCTGTTTTGCTTTCATTCTTCCGACTTTTCTCTTTTCCTACTTCATCTTTCCGTTGTGTTCCTTTGGTCCTGCTTCTTCATCTCCTGTATGTTTCTATTCTTGCTTTTCTTCTCTCCCCAAACCCGTTCTCTCTTTGATTCCCTTTTCTATCACTTCATTTTACTCACTTTTACTGCCCTTTTCTTTCTAGATTCTTTACAGTGAGCACAAACTCTGTAAAAACATAGAGCCTTTCGGTTTCAGAAACACTGGAAGTTCATTCAGGGCCAACTAATATATTGTCATTAATTTTCTTTTTTCCAGTGGTACATTCATTTATGTAGCAAATGACCATAAAACCCATCCCATCCACATAACACAACAGCCCAGAGCACAGGAAGTGCCCTCAATAAAATAATAATCTTGCTGGGGAGACAAATCAACTACACGTGGAACATGCAAGACAAATCAACTACATATGGAAAACCAAAAACAGGACATGAAAACAATAAAATAGATGTCACAATGCCATATAAAATTGTCAAATATGAGTCGGTCCTAGGTAGGCGTGCACAGGAGGAAACATTGCTATGGGTGGCAGTGATCGACCACAATCTCTCATGGAAACACAGGCAGCAAAGCCAGGGAGACACACGGACCGACATTCCTTTCAGTGGTTTATTGTTAACACTATTGAGGAGGTTAGGAAACACACGTTTAGTTTCAAGATGCTGGAGATGTGCTGGTTGTCTACAGAAACTGGTTCTTTTATCATAAAATATTTCTACATGTTTCTATTTAAGGGCAATTGTTTCTCTTTTCACCATATACATTCGCATTACCACACATAGCTCAGGTTCTATAGGATAATCATGTTGAACACATTTTACATCATAAAGGTCCTGCCAAGAGACTCCAAAACTGGTTAAAAAGTGAAAGGTTCAATCATTCAAGTGTTTTATTGCAAGGGATACTAGATTATGACCTGTGCAAATCATGAAAGGACTGAATATATTACAGACATGTGAGCAGACAATATAAATGTTTATACTTGTTTGTTTTATAGGTAACCAATAATGAACCCGAGTATGCATAATAATGTATTATGATAGCAATAACAGTTCTTTGGATGTCATATATATACTCTTTAAAGTTAAAAGAGCAGTTAGCTCTTCCCTCAGGTTTAAATATGCTTTTGAATTTGGAGAAAATCAAGCAAAAGGTTTAAATAATTAAAAATATCTGGAAATAACACAACATACATATAAGTAGTTTAATAAAAGCATCAATATAAGAAATAAGCAAGTAGCCACAATGTTTGAAGACAAGTTAACATGAAGTTCAATACATATGCATCGAATAGCATAATCACAGCTGATAGAATGATTAAAAAATTAAAAACGGTCCTGTATTTTAAAATATCTTATGTGTCTGTTCAAATCCACATTGGTGGAAAAGAAACCGAAGCATGATCTCTTTGCCAATAATGTCAGAGAAGAAACTAGGACTTGGCAGACGGCCAAGCCAGGAGCTGCGGTTCCACTCAGAGGCATTTCTATCAATGCTCTGCTTCCTCGAGTTCTGAGGCTAATCAGAGTAGATGCTCAGCTTGCCCCCACACCCAAACTGACTCTGCAGCTTGGCGAAGCACTCCCGTCAGCGGGGTGTGTAAAGCTACTTTGAACAGACTCATCTATGTAAAGAAGTGACAATGAAGCCAGACAGACCAAAAACCAAATTACCATGTTCATGCTATTCTTTTCCCCCAAAGGAAAAACCTGGAAAGCATTTAGGATCTCTCTGTTCCTGACCCTTTCTCTGTCCTCTCTCTGAATAACTGTTAAAGGGTACCTTCGTTAAAGAGTATACTGACCTAAAAATACAAGTACACTGTTATGTCAAGTGTTTAAATATTTGAGGCATAAAATACATAGAATATACACCTATTTTTAAAGATTCTTAGAGTACACTGTTATCAACTATTACCATCATCGTTGAACTTAAAGTTCTACCTCAATGAGACAATACGGAATAATGATAATCAGTAACAAAATAAATTTAAAAAAACCCTGAATATTATAGAATGCCATTACGGAGTTTTAAGAAAAAACTGTCAACTAAATAAAGAGCTGTTCAAAACCTGCAGTGCTATCTACATGGCTTGGTTCACATTGATGTGCCATGCTTCACAGAAAAGTTTTCTAAGATTGGTACCAAAAAGTGACATGAGTTGCTAAAATTGCCTTCATTTTCTGACTATATACTTGACCTTGCTAAAACAATTTCTAACCTTCTTGATCAAAAGTAAATGACTTAGTTACTATTTGTAAAACATTCAAATCATTAATTTATACTTTAATATTGTTGCATCTTTAAATACCATATCTGCATGAGCCTTGGCTGGTGTGGCTCAGTGGACTGACTGACGGTCTGCAAACCAAAAGGTCGCGGGTTCAATTTCCAGTCCAGGGCACTTGCCTGGGCTGTGGGCCAGGTCCCCAGGAGGGGGTGTGCAAGAGGCAACCACACATTGATGTTTCCCTCTCTCCCATCACCTCTCTAAAAACAAATAAACAAAGTCTTTAAATACCATATCTGCATGAAAGCAACCTTGACTTTTATAATCTGTGAATGTAGAGTTATATGTCACGGAGGAAGAATTCACAGAGTCGGAAACTACAAATGCACTTTACTCATCCACAGCATGGTTTTAACCACAACAGCGATGGAAAATGTGTAGAGGCAAGCACGCACATCCCTACTCCAGCACATACACAAGGCAAAAGTTAACGTACTATATGAAAACTTTCTAGCAGTTTAAAAGTGAGCTACATTATACACGGCTGGGACAGCTAAGCTAAACGACATTTTCTTGCCCTGTGATTTTTGTGCTTAACATTTTTGACACCACCTCCTACAAATTTTTCTCTTTCACCCTCTATGCCAAGAAAGACTAAGTTCTATCATCTTTTTTGTGCGTGTGCCAGGAATTGGCTTAACTGATCTTGCTTACATTTTCTGGAGGGGAAAAACAGCCTCTGTAAGATATAAAGCTTTTCCCACTACTCACATTTGATTCTGTGCGTTTGAAAGATCACCGCCAGGTTCTCTGGAATGAGACATGAGGGGGAGGCACAGAATTGCTAGGGGTTTCCACTAAAAAGACCAGCACCGTAGGCAGCACTAATCCTGCACCTGTGATGTGTTATTCAGCAGTTAAGAAATGTAGTCCAGACTGCGGTTGCCTAATACAGCTCAGCTGCTTTTCTCAGTACGCCCTTTGATTATAAGCTGGCAAGAGAGATTATTCCGGTCAGGCACTGAGCTGTGTTCAGAATACATGGCATATGACAGTGGAAAGGTAAAAGGGAAAGGAATCCTTAGAATCAAAAAAATAAATAAAAAGAAAGAAAAGAAAAAAAAAGTCACTGGCCACGGTGTATTATGTAACATTTCCAGATGGCAAAAAGCTGCTTCTGATTATACGCAAGGCAGAAAAATATATGACATTTAAATATCTGGAAATCTATTTTTTGATATTATCCTTTGGCATTCAGAGTGGTACTTCAACCTGCAATTCTTAAGTTTATTTTGAAAATAAGCACAACTTCACAAATTGGTCAGCTACATGAACACTTTTAAATCTTTCCTTAAAGAGGTTTACTTATACTAATTGTCAAATTCCTTTTACAGTTGGGAACCTTTCAAACAAAATGTTACAAAAACTGACAACCAAATGATTACCATTAATTTTTATCTCTTTATTATCCACCATGTCATTTAACTTGACTCATTAAGGCTTTTTATATAAAATTTATATTTCAAGCACAACTCTCGTATTATCGATGTACAGTAAATCAGCGACAACTATTTATTTTAACCTAGCATAAGACAGCTACCAAGTCCAAATTGACTGGAGAACTCTTTGTCATATACAATGCTTTCTACACACCACTTTGGTTTCATAAAGACAAAGAGGAAATGACCACTATGCCCACGAACCTTAAAATCAAATTGGGAGAGTGGAATAGAAGTTATCTTTTTTATGGTCCTTTTGTCATAAAAAGGCTGCTGACCATTGACTCACACCAAAACTTTCACTGTTTCCTTTTACACTCTCCATAAACACCAAACCATCTGTCTCCCAGGCGAGCATGCATGCCATTTTAAATAAACAATCTAAAACCTTATCCAAAACACAGATACCCTTTCCTAAGAGCAGATGGTTTAAAAACAAAAACAAAAAAGTTCATTTATATACACAAAAATAAAGAAAACATATCAATTTCAAAATGTAAATAATTTAAATGTGTATATTAATGAAAATGCTCAATATTTCACTTTTTTCATTCTGTAGATACTAATTACCTGCTAAGACAACCAGTGTGTAAAGCATGTTACTAGGAAAATTCCATATGACATATATTAGGAGCAATAGGTTCACAAGGAATTCCTATGTCCCTAAAAACATTCTGTGTCATCAGAATTTGGAAAGTCTCCTAGCTTTCCCATAGAGGCAGATATTACTGTCAGAGACAATTCTGCATTCAAAGTTCCAAGTGACACTCTCAGACCAAATAGTAGAGGCCCAAGACTTAGAAGGTACGCCACAAATTGTTACATTAGTATTCTCCTAATATGCCCATCATCTGGTTTGTGCATCCAAAATAAAATAGGATGGTTGAATTGGGTCCTGGGTACGTATGTGACTAGCTACATAATATGACTCCTGGTATTTTAAGGGAAAAAGCAAATTTTCTGAAATTACACTTAATTGGCCATTAAGACAGTGCTGAGATTCTGAACCACCATCCACTTGCCTTTGATTTATAGGAGTAAGACTGCCAGAGGACAATCTCGCCGACTTTTGGGCGGAAACACCGAGGAAAGGTCTGAACTGAGACCATGTTAGAATGACTGTGTTATCTTGCATCTGAGCTGGCACACTCGGGAACATTCCGGCCTGATGCTGCTCAGGCTGTCCCTCTCTTGCTGAACAAATGGCTTCAGTTTTCAAAACATTCTCTAAAAGCAATCTTCTGTTTTTAACTTTTTGAGTTGTATAAAGCTTAGTGGACTCAGTGGCCCAGGCTCCAAAAAGCTTTATCTTACCTTTACATTTTCCTTTTTTTATTTTCCTTATCCAGTTCATATCTCCTCATTTAGGCCAATAATATACCTGCCCACACAATAAATTCTGAGGCCAAAAGGTGGCCTTCTTCCTCTTTTAAATAATTATCAATATGGAATCTCACAATAAACAACCAAAAAAAAAAAAACAACAACAAGAAACCTGAATTTAAGATGCCACATGAAAAATAATCAACTCTCATGATTTCTTCAGATGTTTCTGTATTTTGAGCCATACCAACATGAGGCATATGTATCTGGGTGTGTTATATTTTTAACCCTGAAATATTTTGATAAATGAGTGAGTATATGATCTTAAATTTCAGTATCAGATTAAGATGGTAAGAAATATAGACTTCAATCATATTCTATTTAAATGACTAAAATGTTCCCCAACAACAACAATAATAATGATGTGAAGGCAAAAACAATGCCATCTTCAGTGCCACGATTTCAGTTAGGAAGTTTTCCACATTTACAAAGAACACGGATCAAACAAAGTATTTTACCGAAATGTCATAATTGGTACTTTGGCCATTAGGAAACCATTGTGCACGTTTACCTAAGAATGCCCTATTCTCTGCCTAAGCACCTAGAAAACCGTTTGGTAGAGGAGGCCAGGACGCTCACTGTTTACTGAATCAGAGATTGGTAAAACATGTCGGTTTTAGCTCTCCTGGTCATCGGGCCTGCTGATCCTCCTAGGAGCAAAGTCTCAGGTTGTTTTGGTGCTGTTTTTCCTCACGGAAGAGGAAAATTGATCTTTCAAAATGAATAAGCAGAATTTATGAAAAATAATTAATTAATGAAGTTATTTATTTTCTCTCCCTCTTTCTTGGCAGCCAAAAAATCAAATGTGTTTTCATCATCCGAACTATAGTAGCTTTTTAGTAATAATATAAAAATTTCCTGGTGCCTCCCATTTGCCATCATAAAATCAAACAGCCTAACGAGAAAAATAGTAAACTTGTGCTAATTATTAATTAGACCATCTGGAATAAAACGACTCTAATAGTTACCTCCTAAAATATTTGGAGCCCAGCTCTTGGAGTACGGCACTCTGTGGCAGCTTTTGTGCATGCTAAGACGGTGGTGGGGCACGTAGTGCTCCCCCATTTTCATGCCGAGAAGGGGAGAAAAGCCCTGCAAACAGGCGCCACCCCCAACAGCCCACCCACCCTCACTGTCCAGGCTCTTGCCTTTGTGGAGTTCAGTGTCTCCGACTAGCAAGAAAGCATAAGCAGAGAGATCATTAATAACGACATGCACACGCTAGCAGATAATGTTGACTCACTTTAGTAACTATTAAACTGTAAACACTGTGCTGAAAGCCATTTATCTGCATTTTAGAATAAACAGCAGAAGCTACTCAATTAAGGAGATTGCAAGGAGTAAGTTGCTGATACCAAACCAAGTGAAGCTTAATTTTGAAAAGAAAAACCTGTGAATTTAATAAAAATCAGTCTAGAATCCCAGGGATGCTGAAATACAAAACCATTACACATTTTATATAAGTATAAATATAATACTTACAATATATATCATAACCTATATTTTAAGAGGCCACTCATCCAGTTATCAAAGTTCTTACAGGATAGTCGAAGTTCAGAGGAAATTTACCAATACTTGATAGATATTTTCTCCTAAATGACAACATTTACGGTCATATTGACATTATCAAGGAAAGCTGTGTCTCCCACTATGAAAAGGTGAGGTTGAACTAGGTCTATTTTCTTCATCACTGCTATTCCTACTCACATTTCAACTATTTTGAGAGAGAATTTCTTAACAATTCTTCCCAAGAAAAAGAAACGCAACATGCATGCTATTTTCCATGCCAACATATTTACATATGTCTAGCTATAACATGTTCAAATGTTTCAAGAAAGACACAAATCTATCATGGAATGCTGGAGGTTTTATTCCAGCCGATCAGAAGGATGTACAGCGAATCACGACCTTTACTGCAAGTCCCATTGGAAGGTGCTTCTCCTACTTGTCAGAGAACAAATCAAAATCTGCTCCTTTTCACACCTCCAGATGTCAGAAGCTTTTCAAAACAATCTGAGGTCAGACAAGAGAACACACAGGTGTGTGTTATGTCAACTACTGAAAGCAACGGAAGGTTAGCCTGGAATCTGATCCCTCTCCCAACACATTCTTGCGGGCATTACAAATGCTCCCTGAAGGAATAGTACACTCAGGCTGACTCCTTTTTAAAAACATCCCAAATCTCATTAGATCTATTTTTTAGCAGTATTGTTCAAAAGCATCTCTGCTAGGTAACATCAAACTCACTGCCACTTCTCAGTAAACCTTTAATGTCTTCTCCAATATCACCTCTTCTGTGCTGTTTCACTGATAACATAGCAGGTTGAACAACAATAAAATATTCAATACCAACCTGCATACGTATTTGTCACATCATGAAAACCATGACAACCCACACAAAAAAATTAAATGTTAGGATATCAGTAACAAATGCTCACGAATAATGGTCAGGTGGTCTTGGGAAAACTATATATTTCCACTGCTGGTGTACCGAGCCTGAGTCGGGAAGACGGCAGTGGTATAGCAAATCTTAAATTACCAGGGCTCACACTAAGAATAGCGTACTCGGTCATTCAAAACCATGAAACGACTGGGTTCCCAATCAAGATTAGCAAAAGCCTGCCTCCTAGTCAAGTGACATAACTGTCACAGATTTCTGATTACATTCGTTAATGATCCAGAATAATCACATCGAGGCAAAAGATTTACTATCAGCCATGCTAACGTTTATTCAAAAGATTTAGTATTTATATCATCCTTCCCTTTCACAGCCTCCTACAAATATGTCGACAGCGAGGATCCACAAGTAACAATTCTCACAAACCCATCTCTTTCGCCAAATGTTCCTAGCGTTTTTCTAAACCTCAAAAATATCTCACTACTGAACAACACCCCACACCCCAGCTAAGGATAGGAAAGCTGAAACTCTAAAAATAGTTCTCCTTTTTCTTTTTCTCAGTCCATCATCCGGTGCCTGGAACGAGAGCTAACGCTCAGAGCAGGACGCACGGCGGTTCTCCGTGCACCAGCGCGGGCGGTGACTGGTGGATTTACTTACATACTTCATAACTGCACGTGTCCAGTGTCTCAGCTGCACTGTTCTCGTCGGTAAGCAGCAAACCCAGAGCTCATCACCACCAGCATTCCACAACGCGTGGGGAGGGAACACAGCAGCAGAGGCTCTCCCTACCCGAGTGTATGTGCAGAGCATGCCATTTTGATCTGAGGTCCTTCTCTGCCTTCCTTGTTCATTTGTTGTCATCCAATCCCCAATGGCTTCTCCAAAATCTCAATATTCTTGAAGACTCTGCTGTCTCCTCTCCTCCCTCCCAATCTCACCGAGAAGATAGGAAACACCAGATGTGGAATATCCTTGTTGCTCCCACCCCCATTAGGTATACACTTCCTGCCTGTGAACTTTTATCCTTGCTTGTTGTCTCGCAGATGCTAACCTGCCAGGTGTCTGCTGGCTCCCACCTCTTCGCACACACCCAGGACCACAGTCTCTCTCACAAAGGATGGTTTGCCTTCACACTTCCCTTCCTGGGTTGTGAACAAAGAGTAGTTTTCCCAGCCTAGATCAGCCCATCTGAAAAAGTGTTTTATGACAAAGAGAAAATAAATGAGTGTATTGGGAAGAAAGGGCAAAGGAACTCAAAGAAAGACCCTAGATGCTTATGCTTGTGCCTTTATAGCAAAATGCAGTAACTTATATACAAAACACATAACCAAGAACCAACTCTTAACAATAGGCCAAATCACACATGTAACAGGATAACTAGACTCAAAACAGATGTTGGAATCGTGATTTCTTGCCCTGGCTATGCTATTGACTTGAAAATCTCCAGAAGGTTCAGAATGTTTTGTATGATGATGATTTGCCAAATAAGGTTTAGGCAGTAAACAGAGGTTCTCAGGATACGTTTGTGGAAGAACACTGATAAATGAATTAGCTCACGAGAAAAGACTCAGCCAAACATACCTGTCTAGATTAGAAGTTCAGTGTGAAGGGAAAGACCCCGAGTCAACTCCATAGTATAATAGTGCCATACAGTGACTGCATTTCCCATGACCACACTCCCTGGATGGGTGACAGAGACAGTGACAATGGTGTTTCTAAAGAAAGGGATCCTGTGCAGAAAGCAGTGGTGGCTCTGGTAACCAAACGTTCCAAAACCCTGTAACGTGTTCCAACCCTAACTACTTCCGACCACTTCCTTTACCTGAGAAAGAATTTGGGGAAAAAACATCCAACCTCCCATTGCCTAAAATCATAACTGGTTATGGACAAAGGTAATACAAATAAATCCAAGCCTGCCTGGCTGAAAACACAGGAAATCATTCACAATTAAGTCCATATATCTATATGTTAGATATGGATGTATATACGGATATCTCTGACTTCGCCCACCAAAAAGGTTCAAATCTTCAGGCAGATTTTAAGGCTGACACTGACATTTACATATTTAGGGAATGTTACACACACATAAAATAATTTGTGTTGTGAGTTGCACTAATGAGTTTACTGAGAAAGGAATTTGAAAAGACTGAAAAGAGACCATAATTCGCAAAAGAAAAAAAAAATCACAGGACAAAAAGCCAAAAATGAACTGCAGTTGTGAATTTCCACAGTAAAACTAACATGTTAGAGTGGTCTGGAAATAACTTTCCCTTCTCTGGAGCATATTGTTAACCATAATATTACAAACTACGGCCAAATAAAGGGTGAATTTTCCTCTGATATAGCACATTAACTCAATCGATCCCATTTATGTTTTTACCTCTCCTTAGTAATAGCACAAACCACACGGGAACAAACCACACAGAAACAAAAAGAATAAACCTCACAAGAGTGGTGGCACCAAAACCTGAATTCGATCCTCCGGACGGTACTTCAGGGCGCGTTGGAGAGCAGACACCTTCGCAGGCGGAGGAAAGCCCTCTGCCCTCCAGAAACCACCAGACTCGGTGCCATCCTGACACCAGACCAGCGGCCTGCACCGAGGGGACGGGTTGTGTAGCCATGCTGCCACATGAACTTTCATGTTTCGAATACTTCCAATTGCTTGTTTTTATTGCAGTATCGTTCCCCTTTTCAATCACTTCAGCTAATTTTCTAACAAGTACTACATTCTAAGGCCTGGAAAAAAAATCTATGAGTAATTTCATTACTAAGAGATGCAATGAAAGTTATCCAGGATCATAGGAGGTCATGGCTATTTGCCATAGCCTTTCAGTCTTGCTTCTCATTTGTTTTATGTGTTTTTTTGTTTTCATTGGCATCTGTGCGAGTAAATATACTTCTTGCCAGAGGTACTTGAGTTCTTGAGCCTGGCCAACCAAAGAGGGATAGGAGGAGACTAAGGAAGGATGAGAACCATCATGTTAAAAAGGCAGCCGGGTTCACACTATAAAGGACACATGGACATAACCAACAGGGAGGGTGGGAGAAAGGGAGGGAGGTGGGATTGGGTGGGGTGGGGGGGAGTTATGGGGGGAAAATGCAGACAACTGTAATTGAACAATAATAAAATAATAAAATCTTCCAAAAAAATGCGGCCAGGTTCAAAGCAACTTAGGGGTCACACAGCACCCTGACTACCATATCAGTAAAATGAATGGTCAGAGGGTGTGCTCTGTTAAGTTCCCTTCTGCTTCACATACATTGCGGTTCTGCACTAACTTCTACGTTGCTGATATACGTTCTTTTCTTCTTATTTACAGCATGAAAAGAGGGTATTGACTATTATGTTAATAAACTATAAGGTTCTCAGTCCTGCAATTTATTAGTCACATGACCTTGAGCAAGTTCTTAATTTCCCTTGGACTTCCTAGTAACAGTGTTCAAAATTCAAGGAGTTTTTGAGAGGATTAAATAAGATGTAATCATTTATCTATCCCCTATTATATATTAAAAAGTCTCACATAGGCGGCCAACGCTGAGGAGCCAGTGGTCAAAATGAAGTTCAATCCCTTTGTGACTTCTGACCGGAGCAAGAACTGTAAAAGGCATTTCAATGCACCTTCCCACATTCTCAGAAAGATTATGTCTTCTCCTCTTTCCAAAGAGCTGAGGCAGAAGTACAATGTTCGATCCATGCCCATCCGAAAGGATGATGAAGTTCAGGCTGTGCGAGGACATTACAAAGGGCAGCAAATTGGCAAAGTAGTCCAGGTTTACAGGAAGAAATACGTCATCTACATTGAACGAGTGCGGCGGGAGAAAGCTAATGGTACCACTGTTCATGTGGGCATTCACCCCAGCAAGGTGGTTATCACTAGACTAAAACTGGACAAAGACCGCAAAAAGATCCTAGAACGTAAAGCCAAATCTCGCCAAGTAGGAAAGGAAAAGGGCAAATACAAGGAAGAAACAATTGAGAAGATGCAGGAATAATGTAATCTTATATACAGCTTTAATTAAAAACTTGAAAATGAAAAAAAAAGTCTCACATAATATAATCCTCAAAATACTCATTTTATAGATGAGGGTCCTAGGGCTGAGAGAGATTATTTGCCTGAGAAGAAATAATTGAACAGTAGACAAGAGGATGCAAGCTCTCATCTCTGGGACTTTTTTTTGAAAAGTATATTTTATTTTCATTTAAGAGAGTGGAGACAGGGGAAAAGAAAAACAGCAAGAGGTTGCCTCCTGCATAAGCCCTGACTGGGGATGGAACCTGCAACACAGGTTAAGTGCCCTGACTGGGAACCAAAGGGGCGACATTTCGGTTAGGGAGGAAGCTCCAACCAACAGGGAGCGGAGCCCCACTGGCCAGGGCTGCCTCTGTGACTCTTCTGAGTAGCAGTTCTCAAATGCTTTGTCCTCAGCACACATAGTCATTATAACAAATCATTTACGACACCAAATATTTTGTTTGGGCGGATCGTAGTTATCAATATTTAGCATATCAGGCATTAAAATGGAATTGTTTTAACTGTGAATTGACATAAAATAATGAACGCATTCCATCTTAATATATTTTCAAAAAAGTAATAGTGATAAAGTGATACTTTTACATTTTTGCAAATCTGTGTAATTTAATTGAAGAAATTGGATATCTGTTTCTGCATAAAATCCATTGCACTATGTTGTTGTGGCTGACATGTATGAGGAACAGATGGTCAGATACACAAAGTTGGAAAAGGAGGAACATTTTAATAGCCTTTTTATAAAATAGTGGTTATTTTCGATACCACACACAATCTACACAAGTAGGACTCTTAAAAGTTGGACACAATGTAGAACCTGAAACCCTATCAATAAAATTTTCATTGTCTGATAAATTAAAATCTGCTGTCAATCGCGTGTTTTGAATGGATGTCTTACACATGCATGATTATTAAACAACGGGCACCGATCATCGGGAGGAAGAATCTTGGTTCGCTCAGTAACACAGATCATTTCTGTGGACTGACTTTCCCAAATCCTAACTTTTGTCGGACAGTTTGAGTACAACCGTTAGCAGTAAATGCTGTCAGCTGTTTTTCATGAAGTGACAGGCTCCCTTTGCTCATTTGTGAGAGCACATCGGCCAGGGCCACGTCTGAATAGCTACAGTTTGTCACTCATTCTTTCAAGTAAAAATTGTGCTTCTCGTAAAAGGTCTCAGGCAACCATTCATCTTCAGCGCACTGAAGAATTTCATGATGGATACCTCACATCTTGTCACACAGAGTATTAAAAACACATTTTTTCAGAGGTCGGAATTGAATGAAAATTAATAATTTCAGTGCTTCCTGCAGGGTGCTCTTAAGAAAAGCTAGATGTTGTTTGGTCAGCCGTTTCGTGCTATGAGCCCACAGCAGTGAAGACATGAGCACAGTTTGGGGCCCCGGCTTGGTGTGTGCTAAGGTTCCCTAGGAGTTCTGTCCACCGTTTCTTTTGTACCTTCAGTGCAAGTGTTAACAGTGTATCCTATGTGATTATGCTTGCAAATCACTTTGAGAACTGCCACACGAGATGACTAACTACTGGTCATTAGAATTAGAGATATAGAACTTACATACATATATACATATTCTAAAGATTTTATTTATTTATTTTTAGAGAGATGGGGAGGGAGGAGAAAGAGAGGGAGAGAAACATCGATGTGCAAGAGAAACATTGATGGGTTGCCTCTTGCTTGCCCCCAACTGGGGACTTGACCTGCAAACCAGGCATGTGTCCTGAGCAGGAATTGAACCAGCAACCTTTCTGTTTGCAGGCAGGCACTCGATCCACTAAGCCACACCAGCCAGGGCTAAAATTTATATATTTTTAAAGATAAGTAAAGGAATTTTACAATGGTGAAATAAAAGGGAGTGAGAATAAGAGATGATATTTAAAAGAAAAAAATGAAGAAGATATATACAATTATTGAACCTTTTTGAGATTTAAAGGAGATTTTCGTGTAATAACACCCGATGGCTCACCAAAGTATTGTGTGTGCCAAATGCAAGTTAAAGCAATTATTGATGTACGTTTATGCTTTAATATTTTGAATTGGCCTTTAAATGGACAGGTAAAGTATAGAACATTCATTAAGTTAGCACCACTTACATGCTGACGATTATGAAATGTTGGCACACACTTAAGAAAAGAAGAAACAATCCATTAATGTGAGAGTATCATAAACAGACACAGGAAGTTCATGTTCTCAGAAAAATAATTAAAAAGAGAAAAAGAGCTTGTCAAGTATGGCATTCTCTGGTTGACTTTTGTTTGTCTGTTTGCTTTAATTTTTGGTTGTAAGCTACCACAGATGATATGTTTTTTCTTCTTTTGCATGCTGCTTTTCATATCTGAACACTGAGAGGTTAATAAGTTTGAGACAAGCTTTTTCTCTAACTTTATCCAAAGACGTAGCTGAATTTTTCTGACACTCCCTGTTCCCTAGCCATAGAATTTTCAAACTCAAGAAAGATTTTGACAGTCAACTCAATTAAATTACGTTTTTTGGTTAATAAGAACTGGGATATTAGAACATGAGCATGAGAGGAAGGTTCTGAACATCGTCTTTAATGCCAATCAACCTGGACAGCATTCACAGGAGAGAACACAGGGCAGGAGACTGGAGATTGCGCCCAGCTTGACTAAGTAGCTGTACGCTTTCAAGCAAATTTGTGAGTTTCTCTAGAGCTCCATTTCTCCATCTTGAAAACAGGAGCAATCATGTCTACTACTCACATGGTTGTTCCTAAGATTAAATGAAATTCTACACAAAGCACTTAGCACAGGACCCGGTTACTGAGAGTTAATGCCTGACCAATCAGTGTCACTTCCCTTTGTTTATTTTAACTCCAGGTGGGGTTTGTAACACAGAAAAGGACACATCTTTCACTCCAACTAAATAAAGTATAAAGTCACTTCCAGAATCCAGAACCAAATTAAAGATATACACTAGTTAAAAAATACACTTACCTAAGGCTGTTTTCTAGAGCATGATAAATGACCATTTGTAAATACTGGGTACAAATTCATATTTTCAATTTTCAGTTAATTTTAGCCACTTTCTAATTTGTTTCATGAAATGACCTTGCTATTTGAAAGAAAAGATATGGGGGAAAGAAAGGCATGCCTCCTGCCAGTGCTGAGAAGGAAGTGCAGCACCGGTCAGAGAAACAGTCTCGCCAGCAGCATGGACGCATGTTCAGGGCTGTTTAGCACGTCATGCCCAGCTTGTCTTCAGAGCACTTCACAGAGGTGCATCTTAAAAGTAACATGCCTTGTATGCCATCTTCAATTCCCCTGATGTGTTATTACCTATTGCTAAGTAGTATTGGCTACCATTTTTTAACAATATTATAGATCTTCATACCATCTTGCACTTTGCTAGATTCTTGCATGAACACATATGTTGTTTGCTAAACAGTTTCAAAAGTTACACACATGCACATTCTATAACATCCACATAAAGTGTTAATGAAGGTTTGTAACTGATCCATATTTAATAATTTACCTCATATCTTCCATTGACATGCTGGGTAGGGCCAAAGTACATTTACAGTTGTTTGCATGAAAAATAATATAATAATTAATAAATAATAACACAAAAATGAACTGTTTTGCATACTCACAACTGTAAACCGACTTTTGTCCCACCCTTTAAAATCATGTAAAGCTAGTACTGAACTTCACTGGACTCTAATGTCCCATTTTTTATAGGAAGAGAGCTAAAGGAACATATAGGTAATATGGACACTCACTTTAAAATGTAAGAAGACAACCAAAGACAACCAAAAGCTTATGTATAGACCGTGGCCAGCCCCGCACCGTATTACAAAGCCATCATGGTGTGCTGTGCACACCTCATGCAAGAGAGTGATGGCTGAAGCGATCCACAAATAAAAGAAAGAAAACTATTATCACTGAGCACGTTCCAGAGGCAAACCAGTTCTAGGAGCCGTCACATGTTTTCATATATGCTCCTCAGAACCCAGCAAGGTAGATGCAAGCATCCCCATTTTTATGAGTGACCAAGGTTCAGATACAAAGCAGGTCATGAGGCTGAGCTGAGATTTTCACTACTGCACATAACTGTTTTAATCAAGTCACCTGATGATGAGGAGGAGGAGGAGGAGGACAATGATGTCACCATCAGCAGGTGTGCAGAGCTTTGACTTTTTTCTCTCCCAGGGTAAGTTTTCCTAAATCTGCTGTTTCCTGACGGCAAAATAAAAGTTCATGACTGCAGCCCCTCATTTCTGTCCCCGGCCCCAATCAGTACTACTGCCGCATTCTCCCACTTCTGTCGTCCGTCATGTGCACTACTGCCTTCTAAAAACAACAACGCACAGGCATAAAGCTGCAAAACCAACACGCTAAAGCATAATGAACGGAGGGCTCCAATGGTTCTAAAGGTTTATGAAGGCAGGCAGCGTTCTTTATAAACTGACTCAATCTATCTTTCCAATTTCATCACCTACCATGATGTGCTCCCTGTTCACACCTTATTCTCATTTCATGCACGGTGTTTTTCACATCCCATGCCTTGCTCATAATATTCTTTCAGCCCAGAACAGCCTCCCTCTCCTTCACCATCTATGTTACATTTCCCAATCAGATACCTATGCATCTTTGTTGATGTTTCCAGGGAACTTTATCTTTATATGTCTGTGTATGTGTGTGTGTTTATTTCTATCTACCTATTTATCTTTACCATGGTGCGTGTGTGTGTGTGTGTGTGTGTGTATGGTGTGTGTATGGTATTTGTGTGTACATACACACACACATAAATATACATGCATATATTTATATACACATGTGTGCACTTGTATACACATGTACATATGTATATATACACATATAAATATATGTATATATTTGTATATAGGTACATAAATATATATATACCTATATACATATGTGTATATATGTATGTGTGTATACATATACATATATAAATATATGTGTATATACACACAACATGATAATGGGTACCATTACCCATTACCATAGTAAATACTATGATACATATGTGTATATATATACATCATGATATATATATATATATCTTTACCATGATATATATATGTATGTATATATTACTCTACCTTGAACAATAGTTGCACATGCATAGTCCGACCTATCAACTATCACCCTCTTATTATAAGCAGTACAGTTTACTTACATATGAGTTACCCAAATGAGAATTAATTTGAATAATTAGCTGTGTTGACCTCAGACTACTTTAACCTCCATGAACCGATATTTCCTCATCTGCCAAATGAAGATGATATTATTCATTCATTCGTACATGAAAAATACTTAGTAACTTAAATGGTTTCCCCTATAGAAGCACAAACAATTTGTATATTCTCATTAGCTGAAACTTGTGATCAAATAATTTCATTGTTTGATGTAAACTGGGTAACATATGTATCCAACTCTGATTTTAGCCCCTGCAAAATTTTGAAAGACATATAAGTTTTTAGAATGAAAAACAATGATTAAAAGCTAGACAAGTTTTTAACTTTTCAAGGTAGTTTTATATGAGTAAATATATCTACTATCATAATGGAATAAAAGATAAGCCAACTATGCTGTAAGACCTTCCTAGTATATAATAATAATAAACTCTGAGTGGATTTCTGCAGAGCACAAAGTGAGATCACCCCTCAGAGCAAAGACCAGTTCATCCTTCCACTTTACTGTATGTACAGAGAAATGGGAGCTATAAATCACGGTAGGGTTCTTGGGAAAAGATAAGTTTATTCACTGAACATTTTCCTTTCTGCACACAATTTAGGAACTCTTTTTGCATTCAGAGCATTCTGCCACCTACCCACCCACACACACCAAATTAAGCCTGTTTAACAATTACAGGACATTTATAGTTCAACATCTGGATCTTCTTCTCTTTTTTCCCTTTGTGCATCAGATAGACAACTAACAACTTTGATCCTTTGGCTTTGATGTCCACATCTAAAAAGGAAGTGGACTGTGGGTCAGTAGCAGTTGGACGGGAAAAGGACACTACGGGCCATACCGAGCTGGGAAGCTGCAGGCTTAGAGCACATACCAAGAGGCAGACTGGTCAGTGTTAACGTGCTGAGTGCTTGCTTGGGCAATGTAGAAATAACTCGTTGTGTTCTCTACACTAATGAGTTTCCATTCCAAAAGGAGGACTAGATGGCTAAGAATTATAAAGGTAAATTTAACAACAATCAAAAGTAGGAGTAAACATCCAAGTCCACAACAGTCATTAAATAGTCAAAGGATTATGTCCAAATATCAGGGTCATTGCTAATACTGTCTCATGCACACATAGCAAATGAAAATAAAGTCTTCTTGTGATGAATCTAAAAACTGAAAAATAAATCACAGAGGGATTCACTGTCCTCTCTCAAAAACCATAAATATAGCAGTCACTTTTCCAGGAGAAAATTGTTAGAAGTGAAAATGTACTCAGTTACTGTGAAACAGACCCAACGCCTCGTGTGCAGACTGAGAAAGACAGATGGCAAAAGCGGTAAAAATTCCAGGGGGGACTATGACTAATTATTATCAAATGTATGAGGCTTGTCTTAAAGATTAAGTTTGAGTTAAATAGCAGAAACTCAGCACTTTGCAAAGACAAATGTAATCTTACGGTGTGTAAGGTAGAATAGTAAATTACTTAAGAATAAATGAGATGTCATTTAGAGGAACACATTTATCAATAGAACTACAAATTTTTGGTTTCCAGGCCAGTGCTTACTTCTGCAAACGTTAAGCCTCGTAGAAAAAAATTATGTGGATGAATGTCTGAGTACTTCTCTGCTCATCACAATACACACACATTTCTATTTCATAATTAAAAGAATGGTGAGCAGGCAAGTAACTTTCTAGCTCATTACCTTATTTCGTGCCCAGGTATTTCTTTACTTCCATTCCCAAAAGCAATGATTTACATGGAGTAACACCAAAATGGTATAACTACTCTACCTTCAAAACACCTTGTTGAACTTTAGCTATTTCTCATTCATAAAAGACTGTGTTTTGGAAGGAACTAAATATATATGTAGGCATTCCTCTGTTCTGCGTCATATTTGGATGAAGAGATCAGCGGCAGCCCAAGGTAGCTAGAAGTGGCAGGACACGGTGCCCTGGTGTCCTGAGAGGACTGAGGGAAACTGAAATGAGACGGCAAGCTAAAATGCTACCCATAGGAACTGAGGAGGCATTAACATTTCCTTTGCACCACCTTAGCCAGGGGGAAATGAAGCCCTTTCCAAAGGGCCCTAACAAGGAAGTGTAAATGGACAGAAAAGATTCTCAAGGCAGAAAACACCAGCGTCCTGGGCAGTATTCTGAGTGCTTTGCATCTATTAACACAGTTGCTTCTTTCAACAAGCTTGTGAATGATGTAGTATTGTTTTCCCCATATAACAATACAGAAACTGAGGCACGGAGAACTTGCTCAAGGTCACAGAGCTACAAAGAGTTGAAACTGAGATTTAAACACAAAAAGTCTGACTCCAAAGTATGATCTCCTATGATTTGCCAGACATATAAAAGCAGGATTTCCTAGTATCTCCAGAAAAAACCACTCACCAAAGATAATACTCAGTGCAAAGTTAAAGTCCCCATGTAACAATCAATTATGTGTATTACACTCTACTATCTAGAATCCATTTTAAGAGAATCTTACTTGTTTTGCAGTGTTTCTGACTCGGCAGTTCACAATGAAAAGGACATGTGAGTTTGTGCTTGCCACTCCATTCTGCTTTAGTCTTTTTTTTTTAAGTATTTTTCATTGATTCTGCTATTACAGTTTTCCCAATTTTTTCCTCCTTTATCCTCCCTCCACCCTGCCCCCTCAACCGACCAGCATCTGCCCCCTTAGTTTATGTCCATGGGTTGTACATATAAGTTCTTTGAGTCCTCTGTTTCCTATACCATTTTTTATCTCTCCCCGTCTATTTCATGCCTACTAATTATGCTTCTTCTTCCCTGTACCTTTTCTTCCCTATTCCTCCCTTCCCCCTCCCCACTGAAATCCCTTCATGTGATGTCCATTTCTCTGATTCTGTTCCTGTTCTAGTTGTTTGCTTAGTTTTTGTTTTCATTGTTTTTCTTTCCTTTTAGGTTCATTTGTTAATAGTTGTGAGTCTGTTATCATTTTGATGTTCATATTTTTTATCTTCTTTTTCTTAGATAAGTCCCTTTAACATTTCACATAACAATGGCTTGGTGATGATGAACTCCTTTAACTTGACCTTATCTGGGAAGGACTTTATCTGCCTTTCCATTCCAAATGATAGCTTTGTTGGATAGAGTATTTTTGGATGTAGGTCCTTGCCTTTCATGACTTTGAATACTTTTTTCCAGCCCCTTCTTGCCTGCAAGGTTTCTTTTGAGAAATCAGCTGACAGTCTGATGGGCACTCCTTTGTAGGTAACTGTCTCCTTTTCTCTTGCTGCTTTTAGGATTTTCTCTGCTTTAGTCTTAAAGTGCTTTTGTCTCTTTTTCTTTTAAAGTGAATTCTAATGAGTCATTAATTGTCAAATGGTCCTTAATAAATATTCATTAAGAGGAGCTGTGTATCCTTTCCCGAAAATCTGAAAGGGAAAACAGTTCGGATTCAAATGCAGAGTAGGCATGAAGAAATACTAAGAAGAATGGTAAACATTTGGTTTTGCCATAGATGTTTATCCAAATGGTTCTATCATCCCAACACTTAAGAAAATTCTTAGTGTGCAGATACTCTTGTTTCTGCCCTTATAAGTTCTCCACAGTATCACCTCTGTCGGAGATATTTTCATTGCTATCGCTCATCCCATCCGAATGATCTAAAACATTTCACCAACTCTTTATGATGCCTTCTGCACCACTGAACAGTAAAATGGTTATGATCTTGGGAGAAAACGATTTTGATCTAAATCAACAGGGCAGACTGGCTATTATAAAAGTGCCACAAACATTTTCAGAGAGGTAAAAAAAAAAAAAGAAAGGTTTTCACACTGGATTTGAGTCTTCAAAGCAAGCATTCACCAAAGCATGGCATTCACCAAAGCATGGCATTCACCAAAGCGTGGCATTTACATCCATCCCGCACAGTGATCAGGGGCTGTTATCACACAGGCAGACTTCTTCTGATGAAACCGTAGCATCATCTACCTCCTAGTTGCCCAAAGTGGGGAGAGATGCCCACAAGATAGCATGGCAATGCCAGTGCTCCCGAGGTCAGCCTAAGAAACAACCCTCCCCCCGGCAAGTCAAATATTAACTCCCTGAGAACAAATCTCTCCCAAACCCGCCACATTGATTCACTGACTCAGCCTGAAATAGGTATACTAGTAAAAGAGAAAAAATATGTTTGCTATTTCCAGATGTACAGTAATGATTATTTCTCTTTTCTCTTACAATTTTTGTTTCCTCAATCAAGAGATAAACCTATATTTTATAAAGGTAACTTCATAAATTCTGGGCATTGTGAAGTAGCCACCTTGTCATTATTATGTAACCAGAAATAAGAGCTATATTATTCAAATTTGGAGAAACTAAGACCAATATTAAGAAAATGAGTATGCTTATTTAATGGACTCTCTAGTTCTATAATTTCCAACATGAGCCAAATTCAAAACCCTTAAACCTTAAGAATGTTTTAAAATTTTTAAATAGAGAATAATCAGGTAATTTTTGTATTTGACTCTAAAATGTCTAAATAATCTAAAAACACTGACCAAATTATTAAAATTGTTCCCCCAACTGCCTTGAACTTTTCAATTCAGTCCGTGAAGTCCGGATGGGGCTGCATGCAGGCGGGCGAGCGAGGGGCATGCCTGTAATGAGTGCTGAGTGAGCTGCACTTTGGGCTAGACATTATGTTTATAAGGACCCTCATGGCTTTCCAAAAAAAAAAAAATGAATCAAGACTTTGTTGACCTACTGTGTCCAGCAAACACAGAAACTTTTTGCACTGCTGGAATTCAGAAACACACGGCAGAAAAAGGGCACACAAATATGATGCAAAAAGAGAATAATGTAACCCGGGTGCCAAAAATGCTGTAGAAAAAGATTTTTTGGTAGTATCCTCTAGATCTAGTACTAATCTTTTAACAGATGAAGCTTTGTTTAGTCCATTATTTTATGTTTATGCTATCACCTTCCAGATGAATCAGATAAACAAATAAAAAGGAAAAAACAAGTATACAATTAATGTCTGTTCAATAACTTACAATTCAGAATAAAAAAGTCAATTTTAGTCCGTGTATTTAGCTACAACATACATGAAAATATCTTGGTGAAGAATGTAAATGTGAAAAACCTGCACTTTTGTCTTGATTTTATATAAGTTTATTTTGGTCTATGGAGGGTCACCTGACACCTGTCTTCTGCTTGTTTAGACACCCAAAATGTCTTACCCTAAGGTGAATCCACAGAGCTCTGTGTAAAATGCATATGACTGAATGGATTTAAACAGATTTAAAATAGTTTATTGTGACAGTTAATTTTATGTGCCAACTTGACTGGGTTGCAGGGTACCCAGATATCTGATCAAACAACATTCTGACCTTTCTGTGAGCGTGTTTTGGGGTAAGTTTAACATTTACGCTGATAAGACTGTGTAAAGTAGATTAGCCTGCCTAACGGAAATGTACCTCATTCAATCACTTGAAGGCCTGAAAAAGACCAAATAGTTGACTCTCCCCCAAATAAGAGGGAATGCCTCCTGCCTGACTGCCTTCACACTGGGGCAGTAGGTTTCCCCCCCGCCTCTGAAGTCCAACAGAAACAGCAGCTCTTCCTGGCGTCCAGTGGCTCCAGAACCGCACTCCCGGCTCTCCTGACCTCCAGCTTACTGACTGCAGGTCCCGGGACTTGTCTGCCTCCATAATCACCTGAGCCTGTTCCTTATAATAAATATATGTCTAAGTTAGAATATATATTAAATCATATTATAATTTTAATATATGTCTCTTCTTGGTTCTGTTTCTATGGAGAAACCTAACACGGTTGTTCTTAGTTTCCTTAAATACCCAGGATTCTTCTTCTTCTTCTTTTTAAACATTAACACATGTAATAAAGGATAAGCACCTACTAGGAACAAGGAATAGTACTAGATGCTTTTTATTATTCACGGTGAGAACCCTTTTTTTAATCCTCACTTGAGGATATGTTTATTGATTTTAGAGAGCGAGGAAGGGAGAAAAAGAGGGAGAGAAGCCCTGAGTCACCTCCTGTACGTGCCTCAATCAGGGATCGAACCCACAACTGAGGCAGGTGCCCCGACCAAGAATCAAACCTGCAACCTTTTCGTGTTTGTAATAACACTCCAACCAACCAAACTATCCAGCCAAGAACCCAGGCTTCTTTTAAGTAAATACAAAAGGTTCTTTGTAATTAAATCTGAGCTATCCTGTGCCCTCCAATGGGGGTTCTCAGGGTTTCTTCCACCTAATGAAGAACTATAATTTCACCGTCAGCTCTCCAGATCCCACACACTATATTCAGACTCTATGTTTTATTGATAGCAATCCAGCAGCGGAGCCCCTAGCCCTCTGTGCCATAGTGAGTGCCCAATGCAGGCTGAGACTCTGAGGTCATCAACATCTTTTTAGAGTAATGCAAAGGGTCAACATGAGCACAAACAGCAAGGATTAAGTTCAAACAACAACTCAAAGATTTCACCCAGAGTGCGGTGCACATACCAACTACTAGATGATCACAGACCAGACAAAGTAATTTTTTTTGTTTCTGTAAATTTCACTGGGCAATATCGCTCTCATCTCTATTCTAGAAATCTGTATGTAATCATCTTTTCCAACAGTGCTTCCCCCTTGAGAAATCAAATTGTTTAATAAATTTCTTGGTTGAAGACCAGTTCAAGATGCTTGACTCTCTTCTACGAAATAAGGTAATAAACATTGGCCAGAGCTATGAAAGCTATCGGCAAAAATCTAAGATCCAAACTACACGAAGAATATGTTGGTGAAGAGCACACCATTTAAAATTTGCATTACTTAGCAGGTACATATACGTCAGAAATCTTACTTGAAATATTTAGGCATTTTTCACTACATGCATTTGGGATGTTTTACTAAAGAGATCACTCATTTCCGGAAACAAAAGGGAAAAAAAGTACTTTAACATGTTTTCAATAAAAGAAGATGGCTGTGAAAGAGAAATACAGAGTTTGAGGCTAGCCAGGACAAGCTAAAGGTAAGTTCTATGCATTCTAGAGGCACTCCGACACTTATTCTGAGATAAATGCCTTTCCATTCTTTCAAAATGTACCAACAAAAATGAATCATGGAGATTTTTATTTACTCCTTTGTGAGGCTTTCTCCTTCTAACTTAAAAAATGGTCTAGGAAAGAAACAGCAAAAACAGTTAAGAATTCCTAGGCTCATATAGGAACACAGTAATATATAGCTTCTCCCGGTTGGATTATTGTAAGGTCACTAGCCCACATCAAGGCACAACCTCTTCACTAGGCACTAGTTACCCCCAGTATCCTCTTCCTAGCGCTGGTTCTAATTCAACTGACTACTGGGCTGCTACTATTTCAAGCTAAGGGGTCTTGCTGATCCATCAAACTCACGTATTTAGACCTGAAGTTCTCCCGCCTCTTCTGGGAAGCCTCTCCACCTGCTCCTTTCCTTTCTAGATCTCCTCCAACTTCAGCATCTCTCTGATGAACATCGTCACCACCCACCCAGCTGCCAAAGCCAGAAACCTGAAATTCTTCCCAGGCATCTCCCTCTCCCATATCCAAAACACCCCATCTATCAACAACACAGTCATTTTAATCTTCTAAATTTTTTCTGTTATCTTTCTTCAGCTTTCCACTGGTGCTATTACAAGGATGCTAAATGTGGCCCTCATCATTTCTTACCTGGTGACCTGCAACAATCTCCTGATCTCTGCCCCCAGACCTACCTTTCTTTAATAACTCCACAGCACAACTAGAATTACAATTTTCTAAAACACATATTCATTCGCTTGTTTAACTCAACAATTATTTATTCGGCACCTATGAGATACCAGGCTCCATTCGAGGCCCAGGAATGTAGCACTGGGAAAAAAAAAAAACAAATCACATGTCCTTGCCTGACAAAATTTGCAGCAATTGCAGAAAAATAGATGTAAGCAAAAGACATGAAAGTGTATTAATTATGATATGTGCTATTTAGAGAAATGAAGCAGGGAAGGGAAATAGAATACGTTGTTGGAAGAGGTTGTTATTTTAAAGAGGATGGCCAGAATTTTGTCACTGTAGAAATCACTTCTGAGAGAAGGTGACAAGAGAGAGCTATGAAATGGAAGTGTTCCAAAGAACAAGCAAGCAAGAGCCCTGAGGCCCAAGTGCACCTTGTGTCCTTAAGGAGTCATAGATGCCACTCTGTCCAGAAAGACAAAAGGAGGTCGGAGAAGAAAGGGGACAGATCCTACGGGGTCTTGCTGGTACTTTTACTCTGGCTGCTGTGCTGAGGACAGACAATAAAAGGCAAAAATAACAGCAGAGTCAATAAGGCAAGCACTGATTATAGTTGCGACTTGGGTGGTAGCATTGGTGTTGACGAGAAGTAGTCAGTTTCAAGATATATTTTGCAGCTACTGCCAATCACCTTAGTTTCCCAGGAAAGAAGAGCCTAAGACAACTGTGTGAACCAAGGTAGTCTGCATGAGAATGCCATCCCAGGAAGGAGTACACGTCCAGGGAAGAGAAACAGAGAAGAAAAAAATGGCAATTCAGGTTGAGTTATCTAGTACCACCAGAGGCATTATGGCATCTGTCTGAGGATATCTATCCTGGAGAAAAAGGAAAAAGGGGTTATCCCTCAGTTCCTGTATCCCACGGGTATGTCTGGCCCCTGGCGGTTATCTGCCCCTTCCTTGCAAGATGTGCTCAAGGAGAGAGTGGTTCCTGCCGGAGTCCCACTGGCTGCATCGAAGAGGCTGCAGGGCAAGCCTTCATGGAACTGGTTGCCGCAGCTTCAGCCGCAGGAAGGGGTAGTTCCAAGAGGATTCTCAAGTGGTGCACGTGGGTGACCAATATAGCAAGTGTTGAAATAATTTTCCTAATGGACTATGTGAACTACACGACAGATAACGAACAGCTAAGGAGTTTTGTCCTCATCAATGAAAATGATGGAACTGCCATGAACTGAAAGGAACGAGGGTGGGAAATAGAATGATGTTACTTCCTCCTTAAAAGTGAGTCATGAGTCTATGCAAACCACTGGAAAAAGTGTGAGACTCTTTCTGCCTTAATCTCCTGACCCCTGCCTACAACCTCAAATTAGCCACTCACCACCCCTCTCCTGCAGCTGCGCACTCACACTACACTCTGCAGTCCTCGGCCGCACCAGGCTCTCTCAGATCTCTCTGGGACTTCGCTCTTGTTGGTTCCTCTGTCTGGAGCTCGTTTACTTCCTTCCTTTGCTCAGATGACTCCTTATCCACTTTATTTGCCAACTCGGGTGACACCTCCTTTTAAGTCAGTGATTATCTGTCCCCAATGTATCTCTTGTGTTTGTCTGCTTCCACTTCAGAATGCAAGCAAGGGATATTTTCCTTGAACCCATAGGGCAC
This sequence comes from Macrotus californicus, assembly GCA_007922815.1. Classification (NCBI taxonomy): domain Eukaryota; kingdom Metazoa; phylum Chordata; class Mammalia; order Chiroptera; family Phyllostomidae; genus Macrotus; species Macrotus californicus. The sequence goes on along the minus strand of VMDR010009878.1, from coordinate 5,205 downwards.
ACTGTAACATTAGAAGATAGTAGGTATATAATAAATGTATGGTAAAAGAAGGAAAAAGTCAATGGTTTCCTCAAGGCATTTTATGTTTATTTTAAAAATACAATATTCATGTCTCAAACCAACTTTCAACATGAAGCATCCCAACATTTTATTAAATCACCTCAACCTCTGAGATCTCAAAGGTTATGTCCAAAGTCAAGTTATAACAGAGCAACAATTAAAATTCAATTCTTCTGATTGCCATGAGGAAAAGCTGCTGCCTTTCCACAGAATTCAGTTAATTCTTGGGCAAGATCTAAGTGTGATGTGCTCTGGGATGTTTTGTATGATTGCATCATCAAAGGGTAAATATGCCTACTGCATTTTAATGCCAACTTTTAAACATAAATATAAGACCATCAGGTAATAAAACAAAGTCCTTCTAGTGAATCTTAAATCGTACATGACTCTTAAGGAGAGCAATAACATAATCAGATTTTGTGCAGTCAGCCCCATCTCAGACTTCTGGGTGAAAGATCTTTTCCATCATGTTGTCTGTTATCTACAGGACGAAGTGACATATTTAGTTCATGCAGTTCTCTCAAGGCTGAGACCAGAGAACTTCTCAGAGTGCCTTCTTGGATCCACTCCATTTTAATTCTGATGGAAAATATGAGCACATTAGTTTTAGACTCAATATAGGTTTCTGTCAGATAAACTTCTTGGCTGGCTAGATTTTCTGAACCTAGTCCTTTTCATTTGGAACAAATGTGTTATTCCAGAAGATGCCAACACATCATGTGTTACTGATACATAACAAGATTAAGAAGAAAAATGAAAACATTTAAAATGCAAAACATACTTGGGGAAAAAATTTCACAGTAAAGTGACCTGGGCAATGCCCTCGGCCATTTTCTAAAAGGATTTGGCAATATTTTAGGATTTAAGAGTACACCTAGATCCCATAAAATCTGCAAAAGGTTTTAAGTTTACAGAGTTAAATGGCACACGAAACAAAACATCACCATAATTTATAGTGGGAAAAAAATCGATTAAGGTGGAAACTTCCAAAGTTCTATTAAGTCATTTGAAAACTCTCTGATTTCATTATAAGACACTACCAACTAATATAACCTGAAATGTATGGATTAAATCAGATCATCAGACATTGTGGCATTTTACTATTTTCCTAAACTAAAATGCCTTTACTAGAAAAATAATGCAGAAGACTCCGCTATCTAAAACTGGAATCGTTCCATAACTCTGCTCACAAATCTTCATTAACGTCCACCAGCCCTGGGATAAAGTTCATGCTCACCCACCTGGCATTGAAAAAGCAACATAATTCAGTCCAGTGGTTTTCAAACTTTAGCTGCAAGTGAGTATCACCTGGACAGCTTATTGAAACACAGATTTCTGGAGCCAAACCTGAGTTTTCTGATTCGGAACATCTGGGTTGGGACCCAAGAATTTATATTCCCAGCAGGTCCCCATGTAATACTGACATAGGGACCACAATTGGAAAGCCACTAGCTAGTCACCATCTACCATCTGTGGCCCAACTTCCACGCCCCCACACAAACGCCTGGCTCTGCACATTCTCTGTCCTTCAATGCAATTTGAACTATTCTAGATACTCCTGTGTTTATAGACTCCAGGGTTAAAGGAACTTTTACTTAACCTGGACTATGCGGGGCAACTTTATTTCACCTGTATTTGAATGCTGCCTCAGCTGTAGTCCAGTTTACCTTGACGCAGCTTTAGCACTGCTTGTTATTAACACTCTGATGTACACACGTCAAGCCCTGAGGTCAATTCCTCACCCCAGAGATGGTCAAGGCCCTGAGTGGGAGAAACCTGAAATGATATTCTGGAAAACAAATGGTTTTGTTACGACTTTGTGGGCATTTTTCCCAACCACTTTAGCCCATGACAGGCAAGGTATTTCTGCTACATTGAAAAGGAGGAAAGTAATGGGCACCTCTGATTCAGGAATGAGCCCTCTGGCCTACAGGAACACTCTCTGTCCCCAAGACGATCTTAATATGTGTAGGCAGAGTTCATGATAAAGGTTCATAGGCAAATTAACAGATGCCCACAAGGTCTGGACTGAGAATTATGAATAGCTGCTGGCCCTGAAAGATATCTTTTCCTTTTAATTGAGCAGGCAGGATCCTCTGCTAAGTTTTTAGCAAAGGAAACATTATCTGATTTTAACCAGAACTAATGTTAACTTTTAATCACAAAGAATTTTTCTCATAAACCAACTAATAAAATGACAAATAAAACAGCCTCACTAAAATTCAGATTTCAGAGATAAAATACAGGGTCCAGCAGACGTAACGAACGCCATTGAATGTGGTTGGCAGGGTACATGAGTGTCTCACACGAGACGGACAGCAACTTGAACATTTCACCTAAAATGTCACATGGTGTGCTTGAGCGTGCTGTTGTAATGTTGCAGAATTACAGGCTTATGATTTTGTAATAAAAGATTTTTATGTAATAATAGAAGGGCGTCATTTGTGCCAGATCCTGTTTTATTATCATTGTAGTATCAGAAAACGTAAACAACAGTCAATGAAGAAGCCCCAATTCAGTATTTCATTTGTAGAGAATATTTTCTGGAACCAGATTTTTCAGTTATTGGGGGGAGAGAAAAACCCATGTTTTCTAACTAAAAAGGGAAGTGAGTATGTATTTAATTTTGTTTCTGGTTATCTATTTAATTGCATAAATTTCTACAAATATATGAAATTGGGAGCATACTGGGCTCTCACAATTCATTTTTATAAAATCTTAACAGAATTTTTATCATTAGGAATAAAAAAATATTATAGGACAAAGCTAAGTGAGTACCAGCGCCTTCTCCCCACTACACTAAATGTGCTATTTATCACTTCTGTGAATATTTCAGTTTTACAGAAACATAATTCACACGCCATAAGGTCCAACAATGTAACATGTTCAATGCAGTGCTTTTTAGTGTGTATACAGAGTTGCACAGCCACATCACAATCCAATTTTATAACACTTTCTTCACCCCCAAAACAAGCACCACACCCATTAGCAATCGATCCCCATTCTTACCCCCGACACCCCACCCCAGGAAACCCAGAGCGACTTACCCACTTTCTGACAGTATAGTTTTACCTATTCTGGACTTTTCATAAAAACGGAACAATACAGCGTATGGTATTTGCCTCTGGCTTCTTTCACTGTCAAAGTCAGTGAAAGAAGATGGCTTTGATTGTGAAAGATAATGTCAAAGTTTCTTCATGTTATAGTATGTACCAGTACTTCACTCCTCTTTACCTCTGAAAAATACTCCTGACACAGATATACAACATTGTGTTTATCCACACAGTTGGGCCTTTGGGTTGGTTTTCCTTTCTGGCTATTATGATGATGTGCTACTATGAACAGTTGTGTACCAGTTTATCGTGGACATTAGGTTTTTATTTTCTTGGGTATATACATAGAAGTAAAACTTATGGGTCGTTTGGTAACTTAATATTTATCATTTTGAGGAATGGCCAGACTATTTGCCAAAGTGGCCGCACCATTTTACATCCCCGAAGTAGTGTACGGGGGTTCCAACTTCTCCAGTCCTCACCGACACGTGGTACTGCGGCCACCCCCGTGGGTGACATAGTATCTCATTGTAGTCTTGCTTTGATTTTCACTCATAATAGCTAATGATGTTAACCATCTTTTCATTTGATTACTGGCCATTTATATATATTGTTTGGAGAAATATCTTTCCAGATCCTTGCCCATTTTTTAAAAATCTGAACAGACTTTTTATCATTAATAATAAAATATTATACAATAAAGCTAAATGAGTACCAGCCCCTTCTCCCCACTATCCTGAATGTGCTATTTATCAGTCCCATGAATGACACCATTTAAAAATGGTGCTATTTATCTTATTATTGCTGATTTTAAGAGTTCTTTATGCCATCTACATTCGTCTTTGTGATCAAATATATTTTTTGCAAATGTTATTTTCTCACTCTGTCAGGTCTTTTTTCACTTTTTTGTTGATGTACCTGAAGCATAAAAGTTTATTTTTTTTAATTGATGGGATCCATTTTATTCTTTGTTGTTGCTTGTGCTTTTGGTATCACATATAAGAAACTACTGCTTAACCTTACAAATATTTCTATATGATTACTATCTAATTTATAAATGATGTATCACTCTTCAATGTGGTTGAGACGATTTATGTTCCAACTAACGGTCCTTAAGGGGTCTCATTTCTGCACATCCTTGCCAAATCTTGATAATGTCAGACTACTAATTATTTTGCCAGCCTGTTGGCTAACACTCTGCAGTTCATATTATTTTAACTTGCATTTCTCTATTTATTTAGCTTTTCTCTCTCTATTTCCACATTCTTCTCTGCAAATGGCCTGTTCACGTCCCCTGCCACTGTTTTTGTATATTTTCATTTTTGAGGACATTCTTTACATGCAACTAATAATTAATATTTCTCAGTTCCATGTCTTGCAATATGCTTTCCAAGTGTCCAGGTTGCTCTTTGCTTATTGGTGATTTACTTTGTTGAACTAGCATGAATTCTGCTGTGATAAGAAATCCCAAAGTATTTTTTGATTTGAGTTTTTTACATCTTTTTAAACTTTGAGCTATATAAATATTCTCCTCTAAGAGATGCTGTATTGCATCGACACTGGACCCTAACAGAATGGACACAAGAACCTGCTATCTATCTGGATTTGGGTCTAGACTCTCCCATGGACTGACTTTGTAATCTGAGACAAGCTGTTTAACCTTTCTGAACCCGTTTCCTCATTTAAACAACGATGATAATAAAAGCACCTATCTCAGGACATGTGGAACTCAACTGGGTCAAAGTACATGAAGTGTCTAATACTTGGACTATCAGCTATTATTATTTCTTAACATTTTCAACTTTTGGATTTTGCATTTAGCTTTCTGATATGCTTGGAGCTGATTTTGATACATGGTATGAGGTGAGCCTTTCAGAGTCTACCTGTCCCCAATGATCTCCAATGTCCCCTTTGACACATATTGTTTCCATATACACATATGACTCTCTACTATGTTCCATTGTTCTATTTCTACCTTTGGTCATAACCACACTATTGTAATTACTATAGTTATAAAACTGCAAAACCATAATATGTTTTTATATCAAGAAGAGGTTTCCCTACCTTATTCACAAATTAAAAGATAAGGATC
>VMDR010009877.1:0-32244 GCA_007922815.1 Macrotus californicus | reverse complement strand
AATAAGGGCTTGGTGATGATGAACTCCTTGAACTTAACCTTATCTGGGAAGCACTTTATCTGCCCTGCCATTCTAAATGAAAGCTTTGCTGGATAGAGTAATTTTGGATGTAGGTCCTTGTCTTTCATGACTTGGAATACTTCTTGCCAGCCCCTTCTTGCCTGCAAGGTTTCTTTTGAGAAATCAGCTGATAGTCTCATGGGCACTCCTTTGTAGGTTACCGTCTCCTTTTCTCTTGCTGCTTTTAAGATTCTCTCTTTATCTTTCATCTTGGGTAGTGTAATTATGATGTGCCTTGGTGTGTTCCTCCTTGGGTCCAACTTCTTTGGGACTCTCTGAGCTTCCCAGGCTCCCTGGAAGTCTATTTCCTTGGCCAGATTGGGGAAGTTCTCCTTCATTATTTGTTCAAATAAGTTTTCAATTTCTTGGTCTTCTTCTCCTCCTTCTGGCACCCCTATGATTCGGATATTGGAACGTTTAAAGACATCTTGGAGGTTCCTAAGCCTCTCCTCATTTTTTTGAACTCTTGTTTCTTCATTGTGTTGTGGTTGAATGTTTCTTTCTTTCTTCTGGTCCACACCATTGATTTGAGTCCCGTTTTTTTTCCCATCCCTGTTGGTTCCCTGTACATTTGCCTTCATTTCCCTTATTGTATCCTTCATTTGTTCATCTAATTTGTGACCAAATTCAACCAATTCTGTGAGCATCCTGATTACCAGTGTTTTGAACTGTGCATCTGATAGGTTGGCATCTCTTGGTCACTTAGTTGTACTTTTTCTGGAGCTTTGATCTGTTCTTTCATTTGGGCCATTTTTGTTGTCTTGGTGCACCTGTGACGTAGTAAGGGACAGAGCCTTAGTTGTTCACCAGGACGGGCGGCCACATCGCTGCGTTGTGACGCTGTTTGTGGGGGAGGGGTCTGACAGGGAACAATGGCAGTTGCTCTGCTCTCTGCCGGTTTTCAGTCACTTTCTGCGCTGCCCACAGTCCAATTGGGGCCCTTCTGATGCTGATTCTGGTGCTGGTTCCCGATGGGTGGGCTGGTGTACACTCTAGGACCGTGTGGGTCTCTCCAACGAGCTCTCCTGTGAGGCTGGGAGTTGCTGCCACTGCCTCAACTCCCACAGGAGTTTTCAATCAGAGGCTTTGAGGCTTTATTTCCCTGCTGGAACTCTGAGTTGTTCAGTCTGTCTCGCTCCCCAGTTGTTCCTCCCAGTTTATCCTCAAGAGGGAGTGGGACGCCCGGTCCACAGCCGCCCCCTCTCCCGGCCAGTCGCACTTTTCCCTGATCTGCCAGCCACCGCCCCGCCGCACGAGTCCTCTCTGCCCCTCCTACCGATCTAGATGAATGTTTCTTTAATTTCTTGGTTGTCGGACTTCCATTTTCTGTCAGTTCTGGTTGTTTTTTGTTTTAAAATTTATTGTTGTCCTTCTTTTGGTTGTGCGAGGAGGCACAGTGTGTCTACCTACGCCTCCATCTTGGCTGGAAGTCCAATAACAGTAACTATTTTAATGTTCTTCCCTGTTCATTTTAATATCTGTGTTAGTCCGGGCCAGTTTTATTCATTGGTTACTCTCTTTGTGGATCACATTTTCCTGCCTTATTGTGTCTTTGATTGGATGCTAGAAATTGTGAATTTTACCTTGTTGGATGTTGGATATTTTTTTACATTCCTATAAATTTTCTTTAGCTTTTTTCCTGGGAGTAAGTACAGTGACTTGAAAATAGTTTGATCTTTTCAGGTCTTACTATTATGTTTGTTAGGTGTTTTCTGGAGCAGTGCTCAATCTAGGGCTAATTATTCCCTACCATGGAGGGAAAGCCTGCCTGAGCACTCCACCCAGTGCTCCAGGAATTCTGAGTCTTTCCAAGCTGGCCGGTGGGAGCAGACATTGTTCCTGGCACTCACTGTTTCTTCTAAGCCAGGGGTGTCAAACTCATTTTCACCGGGGGCCACATCAGCCTTGCGGTTGCCTTCAAAGGGCTGAATGTAATTTAGGACTGTATACATGTAACTACTCCTTAACAGTTGAGCAAGAGCACAGCACTGCCGCTGGGTAGAAACAAGGTGTCGGGCTGGATAAAACAAGATGGAGGGCCAGATTTGGCCTAGGGGACTTGTGTTTGTTACCTGTGCTCTAAGCCTTTCAGAAGGTCCATTCCTTGGCCTCCCGGCATGCACTGCTCAGTACTTGGTTGAACACTCAAGGGGCTCTCCCTCTCTGGCAGCTTTGTGCTGTCTGGGACTCTCTCCTAAGGACTGTGGCCGACTTGGTCTTTCTGGACATCATCTTCCTCTTTTCAACTCAGGAAGTCTGCCAGGCTTCACCTTAGTTTCCTCTCCCTGCACTGTGGCCTCAAAACTCTACCAAAGCGGTAAACTGGGACAATCGTAGGACTCGCTTTGGTTATTCCCAATGTCCTCCACTGCCTGGTGTCCAGTGCCTTGAAAATTGTTGTTTCACATACTGTGTCTGTTTTTGGCTTGCTTATTTGTTTGTTTCAAATGGGAAGATAAATCCAGACCCTCTCTTACTCTGCTTTGACCAGAAAAGCAGACGTTGGTAGCTACTCTTCTATTATTTATTGAAAATATCTGTCGGGTACCCATGAGCCAAGCACTATGCTAGATGCTGGGTATATACTGGTGAGCCAAAGAGGCATGGGCCCTGGCCTCATGGCAAAGCTGTCTGTTGAGGACTGACTTCTGTGAGAAGGCAATAAATGGGCTAGTCTTTGGATTTATACACACATGCATGAATGGGAACTGGTCCTTCCTCTCAAATTCAGAATTAGGGAAGACGAAAGTAAATTGTTTAATACAAAGCAGACTGTGGAAAGTGTTACGTGTGAGATACGAAGGCTCTGGGCATATACTCAAATACGGGGGAAGTAATGCATTTGATTGGAGGTATATGGGAAAGCTTCACAGAGAAAGCTCGTTTGAGTGGGGCCTTGAGTGAGTGTAATTTTGTTTGGTGGAGAGATGGAAGTGTAATGAGGTGTAGGCTAAGAAGCTCCAAAGCAGCACAGGGATTGAGAGTTATTTTTGCACATCAGTGACAGCAGGCTAGCTTCATAGTCTGCCCGGGCCAGGTAGATGGGCATGACTTGGACCCGTGATGTAGCGGGGAAGGCCGCTTCCCCCACCCCCATTACAAGAGAGAGCTTGGAGATGGTTCACTCCACATCATGGGGCCACACCTGCCCAGAGTAGATATGGTAGCCAAGAAAGGCAGAGAATATGGGAGTGCTGGCAGGAGTAGCCAATTGTGGGAGAAGTCGGAAACGGGGTTTCGGAGGAGGATCCAGGCTGGGAATTAAACAAAAAAGGCAGGCCGCCATGTGGGACGGGGCCAATGTGGGACCCATGCAGGACCATGCAGGTTAATAGGGGGTGAAAGGACTTGTGCCAGCTGGCCCCGAGGAGGTGCTACGTGGCTTTGGATTAAGAACAGGAGATGGCGGCAATATAGCTGATGGTGCTGGGAACCGCGGGAGGCCTGCCCTGCCGGATGACTGGGAGGAAGCAGAAGTGAACTGCAGACCTTTTTTTCTTCTGGAAGGCGGTACTTCTGACTGGCATGCTCTGAGACTGGCCCAATTGGGCAAAAGAGGAGGGCAGGACTGTGTGTTTGTGGGTGTATCTTTGTTTCTAAAGGGAGTGAGATTTAATGGCAGAATTCCACCATGTTCTAAACCTGTGTGACTTTTAATTAAATAATTCTTTTTTACCCAACTCTGGCATTGAGAGCCATAGTTCCCAACACGGTGGCAGGTATAAAGAACCTAGAGTAACAAAAGACCCCCAGGGAAGTGTTTCTGTAACAAAAGGAGGTAGAACAAAGTGCTTTTAAATGCCAAAATAGTTCAACACGATTCCTTCTGGCGGATGCATCCATCTGGCTCACTCTTCCTTGCACGGAACCCAAATCGTGTGCTTCAGAGGAAACTGTATCCTTCCAGCCCCAGGGAGTCAGAAAACCTGGTCCCTGGTGATGTCCTCAAGCCAAATGAATTAACCCACGTGAAATCAATGACTCAAGACTTCCTATTGCCTGAGATGATCATGTTTTCTTACTGTTTTAGTGACTTCCGGTTGGATTTTGTGGTAGTTGGTGATGTCACTGGCAGCCAGATGCAGCAGATGAGCACACCCTAACTGACCCACTCAGCTATTAGAAATTTATTTTTCCTTGCCACTGGGTCAATCCACTGCTAAATGTCACTCCCCTTGCTTCTGGTTCCTTTGCCTCAACAAGAATGATTAGCTCAGAGATGACATTGTACTTAGCTGTATACACACATGGGGAGAAATAAAAAGCAATTCTAAAATGAAAAGAAGCAGCTGCACAGTAAATGCCTTGACCAGTGCTAGTCACTACTCCTGAGTCTTTGGTTGAGACAACTTGTGTAACTCTCGTAGGATGGTGGCAGGATGACAATACAAAGAAAAGAAAGGCAAAGGCAAGCCCAGGAGAAATTATACCAGGAGAAATTATATAAGCTCCTTCACAGTCACAGCCCTGCTGGAATTCTCTGGTAATTCCCACTGGAGCCAAGGCTACCTATGGAACAATCTAACCAGTGGAAACCACTAGTGTCTGGCAGGAAGCCACTAGAGCAGGAGCAAAGGAGGTGCCATCCTCGTTCCTGAAAGTCTGGATCAATCCCAGAGGACCTGAATGCCTGGGGCAACCTTGTGAATAAGCAAAGGCTGTCTCCAATCTCTACCCACTTGCCCATTCCCTTCCTGACCCTCCTCTCTTTCTAGCTCTGATCTGTTTCTCTCTGTGCCTCCTCCTACTTCTCCTTCTCCCACTTCCCACCACCCCTGCTCAGCCGTTCACACCCCGCTTGCCTGAAGAGCCCAGAACGTACTAAGCCACCTACCTCAGGGCTCTTGCATTTTAATAGGGGGTTCTTACACACCCAAAGAAAGGCTTGTCTATTGCTAGAAATTCAAATCTCTAGACTGGCAGTGGGGGACATGTCTGTTCACCGGCTCGGCACTTTCTGTCCCATGAAAAGTCAGCTCAAGGGGAGAATACATCCTCAGGACTCACTAGGATACAAGGTCACAAGCACATGACCTCAAACTCTACTCCTATCTGCCAGCTCACACAGGACCTTATCTTCTCTCGTGTACCCATACCCCTGCTGTCTGGCTTATCCTACTCACCTTCAGGCTCAGTTTAGATATCCCCTCTTCCAGGAGGCCTTCCCCAGTCAGCCTCCAAGTCTGGGCCCTGTCTCTCTGTTGTACCCCAATAATACTGAATGCCTTCCTCTCAGGGCACTTGTCACGCTGATCTGCCATCTGTGGCTGCTAAGCAAACCAACACCCAGCACAGCCCTGACAGTGAGCAGGTGCTCAGTTTATTGACTGAATGAATGTTCACGTGCGCTAGCGGTCTGCAGAGACCATGATTCGGTAGTATCTCATTGAACTCTTAGGTCCCAGTCCACTGCTTAGGCCATGGTGGGCACACAATGATTCTTTGTTAATTGATTAAAAGAAGTCATCATAAGAAAGGTAGTTGCATCTATACTGCTATTGGCAATGTCCAGACATTCTTAAAATGAGAGCAAGAGGCACAGACCAGGGGCCTTCTCTAGACTCTCAGGGAAGGTGACATGGAGGTGGGGCGGAGGAGGCAAAGGATAGCAGAGAAGCTCTGGGAGTGCAGCCGTCCAGGGGCTATGGGATGCGCTCTTCAACCACCGTTTTAGTTTTCTAGGGATTCTTACCCTAGCGCTCACGAGTGGCGCTTCAGAAGATCCAAGAATCTTCTGACACTTTAATCAAACATCCATGCCAGTAACTGTATGTGCATTTTTCTGGAAGACAGTCCACGGCTTTCAATGAGTCACCAAAGGCTATGACACAAAAAGAATTGTTGCTCTACACCTGCATTGTCCAATATGACAGTCACTAGCCACATGTGGCTATTTAAGTTTAAATTATATTTTCAATGCCTCGGTCACACTACCTATCGAGCATGCTCAATGGCCACTACCTACTGAACAGCCCAGACATCGACCATTTCCATCACTGCAGAAACTTCTACAGAGCTTCTTTATATTGGCAGTATTACTCCAGATTCAGGGTACTGACAAGATTTGTTTGGGTCATGTAGTGCTTTAATAACATGAATTACCATCATTGGCAATGAAAGCATAAACATCTGAAATCCTGATTTCCTTCGGGAAACAGGAATATCTGCCAGCTTTGGGCCCGCATTCCTCCTAGCCCATGGAGAGCAAGGTTGCTCCATTTAGATGGGCCCTCGGTCATATTGAAGTTACCTGCTTGGCCCTCCCGAACATTTGAGTTTGCGACCCTCATTCCTAGAGAACCTTGTCGGCCCTGGTTCTTCCCAGTCTCCTGTGTTTGTAACAAGACCACCAGTTTGGGTTCAGTGGGGTTGAATTTGGTTTAAGAGCTCATCTTGGGGGAAAGGGGGATAGGGCTGAGATTTGGGCTCCTAGCTGGAAGTTGAGGTGGGGGACAGCGCCTCCCTCCTTCAGTTCTCCGGAACTGGAAGAAGAGAGAGGGAATTTTATCCCGAACATCTGTTGCTTGACAAAGAACTTCTTCCCTGTCTTCCCATGAACGCTCCAGTCCCTAACGCAGCATGCCTGGGCCCGCCCCTCCGATGAGATCGAGGGGAGGGGCCGAGGCGAAACCCGAGCCCCGCGCGCCCACCACTCCAGCGGACGACGTGGCTGAGCAGCCGGGGCCTCCCCCCGGGCAGGCCGGCGGCCAATGGGCGTGTGAGCGCGGCAGCCCGAAGCTTCCCAGTCCGCAGCCGGGGGCGCGCCCCTCCGCTCTGGCACTGGGCGGGCGCTGGCTGAGGGGCTGGCCCGTCCCCTTCCCTGCCGCGGCCCCAGCCCCCATTCCCCCAGTCGCCTCTCTCTCGTCGCTAGCTTGGTGTCTCCCTGCCGGCCGCTCTCTCCTCCCCACGATGGTGCACGGTGGCCGCAACCACCTCCTGGGACTTGCCCTGGGGCTGCTGCTGGCGTTGGCGCTGGCTCCCCGGGCGCTGCGGGCCAAGCCCACTGTGCGCAAGGAGCGCGTGGTGCGGCCCGACTCGGAGCTGGGCGAGCGGCCGCCCGAGGACAACCAGAGCTTCCAGTACGACCACGAGGCCTTTCTGGGCAAGGAGGACTCTAAGACCTTCGACCAGCTCACCTCGGAGGAGAGCCAGGAGAGGCTGGGGTGAGGCCGCGGCCCGGGCTGCGTTCGGGGGCGTTGCAGGTGCCCGCAGGGCCATCCGGGCGGGAACCACGCGGAATGTGAGCCGCGAATCGAAAGCGAAATCGGCGCCTGGATCCGAGGGCGGGGTCCAGTCTGAGCGGCTGCAGGCTGGAGAAATTTGCCTGCAGGCGCTGGAACCCCTGCGAGGACATCGCCCCCGGGCCACAGTGGCTTCCCACGGGAGAGGCTAGAACGTGGCAGTAGCTGCGGGAGCCAGGACGTCGAGGGCCCGCCCCCTCCCTGTGGTTGCATCAGAAGGGAGGGTGAAGAACGCACAAAAGAAGAGTTTGTCCAGGGTGGCCTTTTAGTGACAGGAGTTCTTCCCCACCCTCCCAGTTTCTCTCTTCTACCCCTATTTCCAAACAGAAGCACTTGAGACACTTTTAAGGTCTCAAGGATGAACGTAAATGGATAAAAGATGAAGGGGGCAGATGACCGAGAGGTTTGATTCCTGGTCTGTGTCCCTGGACTGGGGCCGAGGTGTTCTTCCGACTAATCGCCTTGTAAATATGATGTAGGGATCTAAAAATCCTGTTAAGAAGGGAGGGGCATTTGGGAATAGGAGGTGGAAACTGGTCCCCCTCGTTTGTGTTTCTAGCAGCTGTCTGCAGAGGCACCCAGTCCTTTGGCAGCTGAGGGGGAAAAGCTGGCGCGTGGTGTGATTGTAAATTTCACTGTTAAAAGCAGTTGAGTCAGGAACCAGACCTGGGAAACAAAACTTTGGGACATCTCCCTGCACCCTCCGCAGGTTCCCTGGGGAGACACTGGGGCATTGTGCAAAGGTATCTGAATCAGCAGGCAGTGTGATGAAGGAGGATGGGCTGGGGAGGCACTAGGCCTCCTGGAATCTGGTTCCTGGGGGTGGAGATCTTCATGTCCTGCTACATAAAAAAGAACACAGCCATCCCTGTGTTGATGGGGCCACCAAAGGCCATTGGGATTGGTTGGGATATGAAGCTAAATTGTACCTATTGTGTAGGTACACCATCTGCCTGCTCTGATAAACAGATCTTTGAGTTTCAAAGTCACCTTCAAACAATCACCTTCTATTTTGCGGAGAAGTCCTTTCTCTTCTTGTTTGGGATTTAACAATGGGGGCCATTGATGAGTTTATTGTATTGCTTTGAGGCACTTGAAAACTGATTTATCCTGGGGGTTGGGGTCTGGAGTAGAGAAGTCTGCAGTCCTGCACCCTTCCAGTTTAACGCCTTCACCGTGAGGGGTAAGCCTGTTGGTGAGAGCAAGGGCGGATGGAGTTGGTCTGCATTTGAGCTTTGCATGGGCACTTTAACTTCATTCCTTCATTTATGCTACAAACATTTGAATGGCCTCTGTGTGCCAGCTACGATGTTCGATACCTGGCAGGTGCAGAGAACCTTTGTATGCTCCAGGCCTCAAACTGCTTAAAATCAAAGAAGACACAAGCAGATGCTAGTATAGTCCGTGCGATGAATGTAAAACTATATAGTGAGCACGCCCAGAAGAAGGAGCCCCGGAGGGTTCAGGCTGCAGAGAGAGGCTGGGGGGTTTAGAAATGGATCCGAGCTTCTGGGAATACTCAGAGGTTGCCAGGCATACCAGCAGGGAACAGCATTCTTGAAGAGAGAACAGCCTGCGTCTAAAGGTTTGGAAACCTGTTCTGGGGGATGAGAGGTAATGGGGCGATAAAGGGACAGGGCAGAAGAAGTGAGAGGTGAGGGTGGAGGGGAAACCAAGAGCAGAGCAGGAAGGACCTCTGAGGGGTGGAGATTAGATGTCACCCTGTATGTGGTGGAAATGTCACCACCCTGCATTCTCGTTAGGAAAGTCAGACTGGCAGTGGGGAGGAGAGCACAAATGAGGCACAATGGGGAGAACGGTGAAGGGTCGTGGCCTTGAGCACCCGAACCAGGCTTGCCAGTGCAGGGGGCAGGAGAGGGCGAACCCAAGAAGCGTGTGGGAGGGAGAACTGGCAGTGCTCAGTCTTGCTTCGGTGTGGGGGTGGAGAGAGGGTGTGCAGGGACTCACAAATGACATCTGGGTCTCTGGTCTGAGCCACAGGATGGGTGGTGGATACACTGCTTACTTGCAAGGTAGATTCAGGCCAGGGGCGGGTGGAGGAGCACGAAAAGCTGCCTCTCTGTCCAAGCTCCTGGAGCAACAGTCCCCTCCAGGTCTGGACCAATGAGGGATCTGGGCAGGCTTGTCACCACCACCTGAGCTGATCCTGAAAACGTGACAGCTCTAGGTCCCTGAAGACACACACCTAGGCCAGAGGGCTGCAAAGTGGGCACCTATCGCAGTGCGGTGACAGAACTTAGAAAAAGTGGAAATTAACTGCCAACATTTAAAATCCAAGTGATTTCACATATAGGCCTCGATTTCTGGCCCGTGGGCAATTATTCCCATGTGGTAGTCATTGTCTGGAGCAGCGTGGGGCGCCCTTGTCCCAGCTGGCAGAGGACCTCCAGGTTGCCCTAGGGTCGACATGGAGGCTGTGTTCATTCCTGCTACCTGCCAGGTGTTTGTTGAGCTTTCCACCCACCTGTTTATTATCGTTAGTGAGGAAAGACTCACATCTCTTTTATTCCTCGTGACATTCCTGGTAAAGTAGGTGCTCCAATTTGCAGTTGGACAAACTGGGCTCAGAGAGTCCAGACCCTCGCCCGCTGTCACACAGGACCAGGATCACGGTGCCCTGACTGGAGCGGTGGGCTTTCCTGCAGCATGGTGCCTTTCCCAGTATCTCACTCCTGAGACTTTTTAAGACAGAGGTTTCAATGATATTTATTCTTCCAGCAAATATTCATTAATTCCTATTATGTGTCAGGCTGGCTGTGCCCCAGACATTCATTTGGCATAGATTAGATGCTCCCTTTTCCACAAAGAAAGGTTATTCACAGTCTGACATTAGGTCTCTGCTGGTCTGAGATTCTGTTCCTCCGCCGGCTTTGGATAACTGAGGGGCATGTCACCTCTACGTCCCCAGTGTTGGAACAGTGCCTGGTACATAGTAGGTAGGCTGAACACTGCAGTGTTGGAAAAATTCTGCTGTGTCTGCCTGTGGTCTCCTGGAAGGAAGCCTGAAGGTACCTGAGGCTTAGTCTTTCAACCTGGAGACCTGGTACAATTGCAAACGAGAGGACACAGTAACTGTTAGTAATGTTTACACGTTCCTGAGTAAGAGGAGCTCAGGCAACCCAGGTGGAGATGGAGACTCAGGTACTCGTGAAGTCATTTCCTATATCTAATTAATCAAAGAGAAACTGCCAATCAACTTCTGTTCACACTAAGAAAATTTTACTACTGAGTTGATAGGATTCTAGCCCAAAGCAAAGAAACAAATCCCTGATCAGCCTTTATGACCTCTTTCCAAGTAAATGGACTACCCGGGTAAAACCTTTTTAAATATTGGAAATAGCTTGTGGGCATTTTTGAGGTTTTCTCCAGGGATGGAGTCCCTAGCTTGGACCCTTTGTCTAGACATGGACTCTGGTGAATTATGAGCCTGACCTTGCTCTGTACTGGGTTTTGGGGAACTTCGGTGAAGTCCAGTGGGAAACTGCCAGAACCTGGGCCAGCCGTGGAGCAGGAAATGCCAGTGGACATTGGGGTCTTCACCCTGCGAGCAGGGATTAGGCTCCTGCAGCTGCTCAGCTGGTCAAATTTCTTGAATAAGTTTTATTGATGTCAAGGCTCTTTTGTCCCCAACATTTTATGCTTTGTCCAGCGAGAGATCTGGTGTCCCACTTCAGGTTTTAGGTCTTTAGGTCAAGGCTCTTTTGTCCCCAACATTTTATGCTTTGTCCAGTGAGAGATCTGGTGTCCCACTTCAGGTTTTAGGTCTTTGGGTCCAAAGTAGTGAGTATTTTATATTGTTTTTGTTTTAAACAAAACTTATCTCTCGGTTTACATGGAATTTTCCATTTTTTCTATAGGACCTAGAGCCAGTTTTACCCCAGTTGTACCAAACGCTAGCTGTGTGACCTTGGAAAAGTAACTCAGGTTCCCTCAGCCCGAGTTCCATCCCTCTAAGGACCGCATCAGGGAGGACTGCTAGGTTTCACCCTACACATCAGCACTAACCAGTTGGTGGTGTCTGTCTGCTGAGCGCTGTTGAGAAGGTCTCTGAGGCCATAACTAGAGGCATCAGGACAAAGGGGCATGGTCTACTTGTAGTGTCTGCCGTTGGCACTTTGTGGGGGGAAAGGCATCTCGTCCTTGGAAAAGGTAAACTTGAAGATCCTTTCCAGCACCGTCGGATCACTGATTTTATGTTGATGCATTTTAGATTCTATAGATGTTTGATCTTTTCTGGATTGAGATCACACAAGCCTTGATAATAGCTTTGTGGGTTTTTTTTTAACTATAGGAAGATTGTTGATCGAATTGATAGTGATGGAGATGGCTTTGTCACCACTGAGGAGCTGAAAACCTGGATCAAACGGGTGCAGAAAAGATACATCTATGACAATGTCGCTAAAGTCTGGAAGGATTATGATCGGGACAAAGACGATAACATTTCCTGGGAAGAATACAAACAAGCCACCTACGGTTACTACCTGGGTAAGAGGTGCTGCAGGAGCGATGACACGGCCCACATAACGAGCTTGCAGGACAGTCGGCTCCCTCATCTCAGCCACCCCCTGCAAGGGGATGTCACAACCTCCTAAGCAGAACCTGCTTGTGTAACATCCTGCTCTGCTTACTAGGAATGTTCTGAGTTGCATACTCTGAGTGAAGTCCTAGGTGGTGAGTAGTGGCAGGGGTCGAGGGTCTAATGAAAAATGACTTAGGTCGCTGGCTTCCCAGGCTACGACCTCAGGACCACGCACAGAACAGAACCTCAGGACCACACACGGAACAAAGCAGAGAAGCGTGTGTATGGTATAGTTTCTCAGTTCTTCTGAGTTTCAGATAGCAAGACCGAGTGGGCTGGAGCAGTCAGGCAAGGCATCTGGTTGAGGGTGGCTTGGGAGTTGGGCCTTGAAGAATGGATTTCTATTTGGAGAGAGAGAGAGACGAGTGGGAGAGGTTGTTCAGCTGGAAGGGCAAAGGTGCAGCGATGCATATAGCAATGGGCAGGGTTTGGATATAAGACATACCTGTTTGGGGAATGATGGAAGGGTGTGTGCAAAGCACAGGGTGTAGGCTCGCTGGGTGCATGGTAGAGATAGCAAGGGTCAGGTCTGAGGGGAACCAGAGATGCACACTCACAGACATATTTAGGGAGATCATGAAAGCCAGGCAGAAACATTTAGACAAGATGTGGGTGCTAGGGAGTCTCTGCATGTTCTGGAGCAAAGGATGATATGACGGAAGCAGGGTTCAACAGAGAGCAGTATGGCATTAGTATGGTCTAAAGCCTGCGCTCTTAACCCCTGCTGTAATGCCCCTAATACATCAGCAGGGCCTGTATGATGGGGCGGTATGAAGGGGCAGGTACTAGAGGCATTCTGAAATGAACTGTTTCTGAGAACTCGGTAGGTCAGGCCCTCTAGTCCCACGTGTCCTGTTTGGGCATGAAGGGTGGGTGATGTGGAAGGAAATGCTTCCTCCGCAGCCCCGTTGAAATGCTTGTGCACAACCTCCCACAGGAAACCCCACAGAGTTCCATGATTCTTCAGATCATCACACTTTTAAAAAGATGCTGCCACGTGACGAGAGGAGGTTCAAAGCTGCAGACCTTGATGGTGACCTGACAGCCACTCGGGAGGAATTCACCGCCTTTCTGCACCCAGAGGAGTTTGAGCATATGAAAGAAATTGTGGTTTTGGTAAGATAAAAGAAGTTCCAGGGCTGAGGAAAGACCAGGGTGAAAACTACACCGAAATCTTCTTCCAAAGAGAGAATGCTCTTCATCTGGAGGGGGATTGGAGAAGGAACGTGAAGTGAAACGCATCGGAATGTCTGTCTACCCAGTAAATGAGTCATGGCAGGCTGGGTGCTGTAACAAATAGCCCCCTGTCTTAGCCATTTACCACAATCAAAGTGTATGTCTCACTTATACCCCATCCAGTGCAGATGGTCCCAGGCAGGTGGGTCGTCTGGGCAGTTCTCCTCTAAGAGCAATCAGGCAGCCAGGCTGCTTCCGTCTCATACTCCACCATCGTGTGGCCTCGAGGCCCTCTTGGTCATAGCCAGCTGGTAGACAAGGGAGGGAATGAGGAGAAGGCAGTCCACCTTTACTGCTTCCACCAGGGAATGACCCATGCCTGCCTTTTACATTCCCCCGGCTCCTCTTAGACATGATGAGGCTGGGAAATACAGTCTAGATGGTGCTCAGAAAAATCAAATGGGTTTGTGAATAAACTAGCTAGTCTCTGTCCATTCTTCAGCTTTGAGGGAGCTAGAAAAAGACTGCAATGGAATGCCCTGGATTGTTCAGAAACTTTAAGTAAAAACCACGGCTGGAAAGGACACTCCTCTTAGCTGGTTTGGGAGCAGGTGGAGGGGTCTTTGGAGAGTGAATAAATCAGATCCTACAGGCTTTGAGAGTCAGCCATGCTTGTAAGGCCTCTGAGTGTAGTTTGCCTTCCATAGTGTCTTGCGGGGTTCCAAATGTCCTAATCTTCCATAACAATAAAATAATGCCTTCACCTGTTTCCTGGTCAGATAACCCGAGCCAGTTCCGCTGCCTCTGTGTGGGAAACCAGTGGCTAAAGCTTTTGTTTATAGCCAGCTCTGGACTATTTTAGTTGTCCAGTTCTTAGCGGGGTCTACTCTTGCCTCATGCTTCATCATTGTGACCACCATGACCCTAAGGGCTGGGCAGTGGCTCTAAGAATCATTTCTTTTTACTGCCCAACATCCCCTTAGTGATAGCTGATTTACCAGAGGATGATAAAGATCAAGAATTAGCCACAAGTGGACTATGTGCCTTTGAGTTGCTGAGACAATGGACGGTAAATTCATTTAAGTACTCATCCTGGCAGAATACCTATTAGGAAGTCAAATACTAAATACAGAACATAATACATTCAAAAGTCAGGTAGACTTATTTTTTCATTGCCCACTATTTCATGTCTTTCTGATACCCATTTGGTGTTCAGAGTCCAGTTAGACCTGGAATCTATCTCTGTGACCATCTGGTCCAGTGGTTCTTAAACTGGTTCCTCACAGGTACTCCAGGGTATGACTTGGCTGGTTGGTGGAAATGGGTCTCCTGGCAGGGCTTCCTGATATACTCAGAGCACCTCTGGTTTTACAGGTACATTTTCATTTGAAGAGAGTATTCTGCTATTAAAACTAGGGGCTGGGGGAGGAAGGACAGAAACCACTGCCTATTTTTTACGGAGAAGAAATTGATCCTGGGGAGGTAAGGAGACAAGCCAGAATTCACCAAGCATTCAGCCATAAAAGCCAGACAAAGGAGGACAGTAGACAGAACTCTATAAAATTTGTGGACAGCACCTAGCCACGTTGTGTTCTGCTTTCTGCTTTGCTTCCTAGGAAACACTGGAGGACATCGACAAGGACGGGGATGGGTTTGTGGATCAAGACGAGTACATTGGTGAGTGCAGCCTGGAGTCCTGCTCAGCTGTCCCAACATTCTTCCACCCACATGTCTGACTGTTTTTTCCAGATGTCACTTTTAGCAACACCTACAAGTCTGTGGGTGTCACTTCTGTGACCTCCCAGTGGGGAAGGACTTGTCACCCCATCCCTAGTGGTGCAATATCAGGGAGAATTATTAGACCTTATTCAATGGAGGAGAGACCAGAAGGCTGGCCCCTACCTCTAGAATGGCCAGCAGTTGGCTCCCAGGTATGAGAGGTGCCCTTCAGCACACCGTGTAGTTTTATCTTTGGGAAATGGAATTGGAGATCCCAGAGAATTACAGTTGAGTCTAGAGCAGACAGCCTTAGGGGAAAGATTAAAATCAGACTGCATCCTTGGGGCCTAGGAGCTGTAAGTAGACACAGCTGTGATAACAGAACTATTTATATGCCCAAGCTATCTGCAGAAAAGCATTCCTTCCTATAGGTAAATCTTTTTGCAAAGTGCACAATTGCCTCATAATACAGCTGTTTCATTGGGAGTACCATACCTAGCATTTGTTCTGAAGGCTCCACCTAAGTACCATCAAGAAGTGCATCTTCAGATAACTGTGAGCACTGGCTGAATGAGATTCAAATTAATGTACCTGGGTCAGAACCCACTGTTGCTGGTTAGAGCCCTTTCCAGCAGCTCAGTCGCCCTCCAAACGGGCAACATGGACATTTCTGTTTGATCCTCAGCTGCTCCTTCACTGCTTGGGAACACGGCCGCCTTCTCATGACACCTCCTCTTTTCCCAAGTCTCTGAGGTAAAAGCTGGCAAATCATTTGAGAGTTGGGGTAAATAGAATTTTTGTACACATTTAATAGAAGCAGTTAATGACCTTTCAGTGTAAAACCAGAACCCAGGTTGCCATCGGTCTTTGGTCTGTGGTTGTATTACATTGCCACCCCTTCCCCAAGAACAAGTGCCTTTGGTAATGAAGAGCACAATGGCTTCTAATCGCTAGGAGCTCCGTTCGATCCGAGGAAGCTGACGCCGTCCTCTGTCCGTGGTGTAACACACAGGCAGCTCTCGCCACGGCAATTAGAGTGATCCTGGTGGCATTAACTTTGCAGAATTAACGGATGCCAACAGCCCCCCCTCGGTGCAAGCAGCAGAGTCTTCCTGTCACCTGATGCACGTCCGAGGGAGGGTTCAGAGCCGCAGGTGCCTGGACAGCGGGGATGGAGTTGGACTGACAGAGAGGGCTGACAGACTAAGACAGTGCAGCACTTCTGACTAATAAGGGTTGTGCTCCTCCCTGTTCTCCCGAACTCTGCACTGGAACATCGAGTGGCTTTGCTTGAAAGCAACATGCCAGCCTTTACATTGAGCAGAGAGGGAGATGGCATTGAGCCTGAAAATCAAATTCTGAGCACTTTGCAAGCAGAAAGGGCCTCACATGGACTTATCCAGCAAGTGGCTTCTCCTCAGGAGGGCCTGAGTGGAAACCCAGTGGTGATGTGTAGTGGGAAGAGCACTGGAATTAGGAGTCCTGGCTTCTGCACCTACCAGCTGTGTGATCCCAGGACAGTCATGCAGTCACTGTAAGCCTCAGTTTGCTTATCTGTAAAATGGGAATACATAGCACCCACATTTCCAGGACTGGATGGAACTCAGGTTAGCTAATGGATGTGGCAGCCCTTTCTAAAAAACTGTGCAGATGTCAGGTGTGGGTCTATTTTGTGGCTGAACCAGGGGTCTTGCTCTCTTTTACCTCCATCTACTGCCTGTACCACCTGACATTTCCAAGCTGTGTTTCCATTAAAGAGAAACTGCTCACAGGATATCTCCCTTTTCCAAGAAGATCTAGTGGCTTAGGAAACAATGCATAAACTTTGCCTTCTTTCTCTTTCCCCTGCCATTTTGTAAAACAGGGGTATTGATCTATCATACAGAACTGTTATAACGATGAAATAAAATGCTATATGCGAAAGCCCTTTGGAAATGACAAACAACAACCGAAAGGAACATGGCGGCTGAGACCATGGGTTGGAGGCAGAGTGCCATGCTCCTATGCAGCCTGAAGCTCGTAGTAGCTGTTGCCTCAGTATTTTCATCTATAAAATGGGTATTATAACAAGACCTACTTAATAGGATTGCTATGAAAAAAAATGTGGGTGAAGTGCATTATACAGTATCTGGACCATAGAAAGTGCTTGGTGGCGGTTCCTGTTACGAGTTATCACCTGTGCAGGAGTGTGGGTCCCAGAGGGCGTTCACAGAAAGTGTCCCATGCAGCCTTTGCAATAACCCTGTGACTTGTAAATTATTACCTTCACTTTACAGACAAGGCGACATAAGACTCAGCCATTGAATTAAGTAACTTAATCCTAGTCACTGTCCTGACTCAAGAGACTTAGTTCATCTTTCACCTTCTGGCTCCTAAGCTCAGTTCTTTCTATTCTGCCAAGTGACCTTTACAGTGGATAAACCATTGCATTATTATTCCCCCAAAACTGCCCACCAGATGTTTGGGTTGGGTCTCTAGGTTGGCCATCACCCTTCCCAAACCTCAGGAGGACAGGCGTTCTTTGACATACCTTCCCACCTGTCTTCGTAACCGAGATCAACCTTCCTTTCCAGCGGATATGTTTTCCCACGAGGAGAGTGGCCCTGAGCCAGACTGGGTTTTGTCAGAACGGGAGCAGTTTAATGAATTCCGGGATCTGAACAAGGACGGGAAGTTGGACAAAGATGAGATTCGCCACTGGATCCTCCCTCAAGACTATGACCACGCGCAGGCTGAGGCCAGACACCTGGTGTATGAGTCGGACAAAAATAGGGTATTTCACACTCTTCTGGAATTGATCCTTGAAGGGAGACCGTTTACATAAGATTGGTTCTGTTTGCTTCTTTGTGATAGCCCTGGCCTGTGACACTGTGCTTTATTGACATTTCTCATTCTTGCCCTATGTTAGAGACCTGTAAACTTGACCCAATACCATGATAACCCACAGTGAGCTTGTTAGGTGAGACATTCCTGGATAGTCTGCCATGGGCCACAGATTTACATTCACTCCCATTAGGATTGCAGAATTTTGCTATGGGCAGGGCGTGGATTGAAGAGGTACACCCTGCGTGGCCTCAGGACAAGTTTGTTCATCCATTCATTCAGTCAGCAGATACTTATCCAACATCCATCATGTGTCAGGCACAAGGAGGCCCAGCCCATTACAACTCAGGCATCCCCCGGCAAGCTCCCACTTTGAGCTCTGTGCCCAGCACTCCAGTATCTATTTGATCCAAATAAATAGGTAAGCAAGATCTAGAAAGAATCCTGCCTTTCTCCACCTTAATCATTGCTCCAGGCTCTCAGGAGACAGTTGAGTTTTGCAGTCAGGTCATGAAAGGGTGGTGGAGTTCCTCAGGGACCATTTTGGGCATGCCATTACTGCTTGTAGACATAGCTGGATTCTAACCTCTCACTTCCTTGCGGATTTAACCTGGTGTGTTTTAGCATAGCTTTTACAGCAGGAGGCTCTTCCAGCTGGGGCTGTTGCAGTGCAGTAACAGTAGATGAAAGAGGTACCTAGCAGCTTCTTAATTATTAGGTGTAGGGTTTTAAATGTTGCAAATCAGTGAAATAACGTAGAGCTTCCCGCTGAACCATTGAGAGTACCTAGAGCTTCGATGACACAGCTCTGTCCTCTCTCCTACAGGACGAGAAGCTAACCAAAGAGGAGATATTGGAGAACTGGAACATGTTTGTTGGAAGCCAAGCTACCAATTACGGAGAAGACCTCACAAAAAATCATGATGAACTTTGATACATACTCACCAAACACAGCAGACTGTCATAACTTTCTTTCATTGTCTTGCATGGTTGCTACAGTTTTAATTTTTAGCAATTGTGTCCACGAAACAGCAAATTTATAACTTCAGATTGGGGTTAAAATTGGTTTTCACTCAGCATTTACTGGAAAGTAGTCACTGCTGTTCCTTCACTAAGGTAGCTCTACGAGCACATTAAAATCTTGGTAAATCACCATGTTCTGTGGGGATACCTTGCTAGAACATGATTTTAGATTTTTCCATTGAGTTTAAAGGGGAATAAGATTAGGAAAAGCCCTGTTATTCAAAAGTTGGGTGGGTTGCAGGGACAGTATATGGAGCAACTGCTATGTATTTTAACTGCAAATTTTTATATTTGCCACTGTCAAAATGGTTGGTGAGGGAAAATTCTGATGAAGCTACTGTGGTATCATCCTCTGTAGGCTTATTTCAGAACAAGTCTAATACTTCAGACTTCCTTCTTGACTTTGTCCTCTGATCTGTTACTGTAAATGGTATATAAAATTTATGTGCATTTTTCTGTATGGACCCGGTAATGTACACAACAAATCCAGATCTTTTTTTGTTTTTGTTTTTACAATAAGAAACAATCAAGAAAGATAATGTGAAAGAGAAAGGAATTTTAGAGGTAGGGAAAAGGTGAATGTTAGGCATTTGAAGAACTATAGGAAAATGGCAAACACATTACTATATTTGAGAAACTTTTCTAGATGTGTAAATGAGGTAGGTCTGATCTTTGAAAAAGTGAATAGAAATACAATTTATTTCCTCACTTATCATCGAGAGGAATGGGGGGGGGTCCCAGGGAAGCTTGCCTGATGGGGTCCTGGAACCGTCACATCCAGTCCTGGTGATTCCATGACCCTCGGACCTGCCTGGGGACCACTTCCACCATGGAATTAGGATGAGGTGATGCTCCAAGCCATTTACTGAACTGGAGGAAATGACTATTTCAGGTTGAAATGCCACCTTATAAGTAGGAAGTGAGTGAAATAAAGGATCCCCCCGAGGGTTTTCTACTGTGTCCTGTGGTGTTTGACTTCATATGTATTGAGACATTATTATTCATATAGGATTAAATAGTAAGATGGGATTATATGAATTAGGTTAAAAAGGGTCTGAGTTTTTTAAGTCCAAGAACCAGAATATTCAGAATACTCTCCTATTACTTAATAAATATATACTTCTTTCTCCATGCCAGTTAGTGAATCTGTAGGTCATTTTAACTGTAAGATCTTTCTGGGATGGGTTTCCTTTGGAAGAATATGCAGAGTCCTATGAGGCTCTGTAGGATTTGCATCATTTTACCGCTCCCCCGCTGGCCTACTTTAGCCAGCCCCATGGACTTTCTGGTCCTCGAATACACCCAGTTCCATCCTAGGTCGGACCCTCACACTGGCTGTCCCCTCAGATTCATTGCACTGTTTCCCACGTCCTCAGGCAACTCAAATGCCACCTCCTCAGTAGATCCTTCCAGAGCCTCCATCTATAGTACAGTCATTTGCCACTTAACAACGGGATATATTCTGAGAAGTGTGTTGTTCGGCAGTTTGGTTGTGTGGACATCATAGCACACATTTACACAAATCTAGATGGTCTAGCCTAGTACACTCCTAGGCTAACATCGTCCTGTATGGGGTCCATCGTTGACCGGATGGCCATTATGCAGTGTGTGACTGTAGTACGTACTCAAATCCCTATCTCATTCCTCTTTACTTTCTTGAATACGTGTTACCATTTATATTTGTTCCTAGGGCTGCCATACAAACTACCACCAGGTGAATGGCTAACAACAAAAGTAGCTTACTCTCAGTTCTAGAGGCCAGAGTCTGAAATCAAGGATGCTCTAGAGGAGAATCCCTCCTTCTTCCAACCCCTGTGGCTCCAGGCATTCCGTGTCTGCGTCTGCAACACTCCAGTCTCTGCCACCATCATGGCCCTTCCTTCCTCTTTCTGTGTCTCTGTGTCTCATAAGGACACTCATTATTGGACTCAAGGCTCACATCCTGACATCCTTAACTTAGTTATAGCTGCAGAGGTCATTTTTTCCAAGTAAGGTCACATTCACAAGTTTGGGGGTAGACATGTCTTTGGGGGGACCAACTGTACCATTGACATTGTCTTGTCTGTGCATTGTCCATCTCCCCCAAGCCTGAGTTAAGCTCTGAGACCAGTAGTTGGGTCCATCTTACCTACTGCTGTCTCCCGGAATCTAGAACATTGGAGCCCAGCCTATAGTAAGTATTCTAATTATTTGCTGGAGAATGAGAGGTTGTTAGCTTTAATCAAAGAGAATATTCCTCGGGGGGGGGGGGGGGGACCTGAACATTTGCTGAATAAGAAGGTAAGTAATTTTGCCCAGGGTTCCATAGTGATTGAATGGCAGGGATGTTCCTGGCTCCAAAATTCTGTTGTTTAGCACTAAGTTTTACTGCTCCAAATCTCCAAATCTGATGTATGTTTTCTTTATTTCTCTGCTCACCCAAAGTACATGATTACATGGTTAGAAAATGGAATAGTTTCTCTTACCTAGATGTAGGCTGACACCTTTTTTTAAAGCAAGGAAAATCTGTCTTTTAATAAATGAGAAAATAATACTGTGTAACCTAATTATAAACATAACACTTTTAAAAGGTGCTAACGTTATTTTCCCCCAAAAGGGAATATTGGTTGATTTAAGTTTACACAGTAAGATGTTAAACATATTTTGAGCACTTAGTATTTCCTTTCAAGTCAGTGCACATAAGAAGAGAATCCTCAAAGAGACTAGTGCTTCTGGGGCTGAATTTAACACTATTTGAGGGAAAAAAAAACTTAGCTAGGGGACATAGCTGTTAACATTGTGATTTGTAAAGCCTTAGATTTGTAATAGGATCTGACTGTTTCAAGGAAAACATATTTTGTTTCTAGGTAACGTTTCAAGTCTGATTATGAACAAATGCTACAAAATCGATCTGTAATGAGAAATACTGTAATGTCATAAAGCATTATTTATACGCTTAATGTGACTGAAAGCACTAATTGCTAGGAGCCAAAATCTGTCCAAGCAAAACATGAACAAACATTTTGTACTTCTTGTCTCTTAGCGGGTTTTCGAATGTAACAAAAATGTAGTTAGAAAGTCAGCACCACCTGGAGGTGTTTTCACCTGCCTGGTGACCATGGTGGTTTCTCATTAGCGACAGCACAGATCGTGTCTGCTCAGAGGTGCCCGGCAAATGGCAGCTGCACGGCGACCTGTTAGCGCAGCTCCGAAACACAGTGGAGTGAATGGTGGGCTGGGTTTTTGTAAAAAGTCTTTCTGGATTTAGCCTGCTACCTTGATCATAAAATCCACTTCCTCCAAGTACGTGCACTCAGATTTGGCTCTCTCTGTGGTGTTAAAACTGCGTTTATAAAAGCTAGAATTTCCCACCAAAAACCAGTGAGTACCATAGGGTTCACCGCTTTGGCTCACATCGAAGGATTAGAAAATTGAGCAGTGGAAAGACTGTCATCTGTACCTAAAGTCATCAGATTTGCACAAACTTGGAGATCTGTTCAAAGAATCTATCAGTACTTTTGATTCTGGTCAGCTCTGGGGTCCAGGGCTGGGGACACCCACCACTCTATGAGCTCTAAGTAGCTGTCATTTTCCTCCTAAAAGAGAAAACAGCCTCTGATCCCCCACAGAAGCACATGAAATGAAATGAGGATCAGGACTGGTTACTTTCCTAGCTTGAAATTGTGCAGCCGGTGCACATAAGACTCCTCTTCTCCCTTGATAAATACAAACAGCTGTGTACCAGGCCCTATGCCAAGTACTTACATATATTTTTCATGTTACCTGCACAACACCCTTATGAAGTTGTTGGTACTTGTAAGGAAGAGGGTGAGCTGGCTTAGGCTGTGGTAACAAACAGCTTTACCATCTCAGTGGTTTAAAGCAACAGAGGTTTAATTTTTGCGTTTGCAAAGTCTGCTGTAGTTCTGGGCAATTGTCCCTGGCAGCTGCGGTGTGGGGGCTCCGCTGTGCATCTCCCCATCCACCCACATCCACTGGAGAATTAAGCACAGGCAAGCAAATGTGGTCGCTCCTGAAAGTGACTCTTGTCTCCCGTGCTCACTTGCATTAGTCAAAGTAAGTCACATGGCCACATCTAACATCCACGGAGCAGGAAATACAATCATACCATTGCTCAGAGGGGTAGGTTGAAAACCTTGGTGAGTAGCACTCCTGTGGTAACTGGACCATTCTTCCCATTTTACAGATGAGAGAACTCTAAAGGGAAATAATGCCCAAAGTTACACAACTCATAAATTAGGTGACTATGTAATTGATTGTCCAGAGCACAGTATCTTTGCCAGAGATGGGGGTGCAGTTTTAACCAGTACCTCCCCAAATCCTGGGCCACCTGCCTCGCCCACTTTGGGATTTAGAGAACCATCCTTCTCCTCTTCCCACTGGAATCTTCCCCATGGGTTGAAGGGTTTTGCTTACTCAGGGCCAGGACCTTTGCTTCTCGATCATGCTCCAAGTTTCTGCAGCACCCCAAAATTTCCTGCCAGAATAACCCCAAACCTCCTCCAGAGACTGTGAGCCCCCAGGTAGATTTCCAAAGGGCAGACAAGGCCACAGATGGGCACACACCTAGGCCCAAAGGGCCCAAGGGGCAGCAGTGACTCACTTTGAACATGTAGCTTGGGGTGTTCACACACACATCCATGGAGGCCCTTGGTAAGAAGAAAAAATGGTGGGGTGACCCACAGACCATTTTCCATTTTTACTGTTACCCCAGGCCCACAGTATCAGGGGGGAGCCTGCCATGATGCTGGGACAAGCAGCCCTGTCCTGGGCATAGTGGTTCCCCTATTTAGAAATGGCAGACTCAGGGTACAAATCCAGGAGGAACCCATCCTCTTAATCACCCCACTATGTGGCCTCCAATTTAGGAGCCTCTTGGTGAAACTACCGCTAGTGCTACTACAGTTTTAAAAATCAGTGGCAACGCATGTTGAAATTTGAAAATTCAGGACCACTGGGATGAGATGCAGAGTTGGTGGCATGGAAAAGCAGGTCCAATAGCCCGGCTGGATGCAAGTTCTAGCTCCTGCCTCACTGGAGTTCTGTGACCGTGGCAGGACGCCTTCCTGCAGAAGAGCCTGTTCTCACTGGACAGTGGGGAGGAGAATAATAATAAAAGACCCAACTCTCAGAGTAGCTCCAAAGACGAGGTATGATCATGCACGTGCACGAATTGCAAGGACCGACACGTGAGACATACCTAGTTTCCCTGGTGACCTCTTTTGAGCAGTTCAAATGCCAGAGGTCAGGCAAATCAATGTCTACAAACACTGGGCTGCTGGGGAATAGTCTTTGTGAGTTTCAGAATTATTGTGTGAAGTGTTTCCAAAACCTTAAAATTGATCTATTCCTAGGTGAAGTTGAATGGATTAAATGACAAAGGAATAGCATTTAACATTGTCTTTTATCTTGATGACTGTATTCTAAAGCTATTTATATGTGGCAGGGATTTGGAACTAAATTCAGAAAAAGTGGATCAAGAGTCTCTGGGCCTTCAAAAAAGATTCAGGGATCCAACTGAAAAAGGTCACTCAGGGTCAAGTTTCAGAAGAGGAAGCTGAGGCTCAGAGAGATTAAACCTGCAGTTTTCCCTGTCCCAGGACCAAGGCAGAGGTGGCTGGCTCTCCTCCCCTGGTTGAAGTCCCATCCAGGCTGGACCGCGTGTTGTTGTGGAATGCTTGTCCTATATCCCCAGACAAGTGACGAACAAATTCACGCAGACTAAAGGAATCTCGTGGAGAAAAGGGATATGTGGCTGATCTCTCAGAGAGAAAAAAGCCCCCACTACTCCCTCCTACAGGCTTTTATTGATACTCTAGGTACATTACATCCAGGATGGTTCTCATGAACTATGCACAGGTTCCCTTTGGGTGGATACCTTCTACAGATAACAAAGGAAAGAATGTTGCCAGTTGCTTCAGGAGAAAGGTCATTTACAAATGTAAAGGAGAGATGGCTGGGCTGTTTACATTCCTGCTTGGGAAGTCTAGCACAAGTCACAGTAAACTTCTGCTGTTTCCATCCCAGGTGAGGGAGTTTTTGCAAGAGCAAGTTTCAAGCGGCCTAGGGACAATGCAAGCCTGATTCCCCATGGAAGACCTATCCACGGATGTCCCCTGCATGCCACGCACGTCTGTCTGCATTCAGAACCAGAGCTGAGACACAGGCCACATCACACACGAATAGGTTCCCCGTATCCCCTAACCCCAGTTGTTCTCTTCAAAGCCTCAATGTTCTCATCTGAAAAATGGCAATGTAAGGATTATATAAGGTAACGATTGTAAAGCACTTGGTGTAGTGAGCGCTCAGTAAAGAGTAACCCTTTTTATTATTACACCAAAGTCAGTGGGGGCCTTGTGCGTTTCGGCCTCAAAGATTCTGCTTACTTTCAAACTTCAGTGCATGGCATTAGTGACCGATGGAGGTTTTAGATATATCAGAAAATTGTCAACGGTGTGTTTGTTGTTTTAAATACATAAAAGGAAAGCAGTTTTTTTAAAAGTTCACACCTTTAAAAAAAAAAGAGTTCATGTGGTTATTAACTAAGATGCTGAGGACATTTAATGAGTCAGATTAGTGACCGCAAACCACAGGGAGAACGTGGCCCTCCGCTCAGATGCTGGAGGTTAACATGAATGTAGAGAGCTCACCCAGGTGGACTTCAGAGTCCAAGGGACTCACTAGCTGGATGTCTTTAGGCCAATTTACTTCCACTCTGCAAACCTCTGTTTCCTCTTCTGTAAAAGGAGGTAGGAGAGGTACCTTCCTCACTGGGCAGATGTGAGGGAGCAGAGAGGGCCCTGGTTTTGCAAAAGCACTTTGCTCTGGGCCTGAGGCAAGGAGAGGCTTCATCAGTGGAGCTAGATGACTCTGTTATAAAAAATTTTAAGACACTGACAGCGACTTTAAGGGTAAAAATACATGCTAAGGAATTAAAAGAAATCATTGAGTGAATAATCTAAACTTTATTCTCTGGCCAGCACAATTCCACGGACAGACAATTCACACAGAAGCTGGCCTCATCAGCCTCAGCAGGCCCTTCCTGAAGTCTTCAGGAAGGCCCGTTGGCTTGCCGGTGGATGGATTCACAAAAACATGGACCGAGGATCCGGTGGTACAGGCCAAAGCGTCAAACTGTGCCAGCTTGGGGTGGCCAAAGAAAAAGCCGTCACTGAGGTCACGGTGGTCTACTGTCGGCGGCTCCTGGGAGGCTTTAGGAGGAAACAGAGCAAGGCCATAATGCACGCTGGAGTGGCCCACTTTCTCCACGGCTAGAGCAGCCACTGGGACCTGAGGGAAGCCGACAGGTGAGTGGAAGGTGCACTGATTGGTCACCATGAACCCCACCATGGGGGACAGCAGCAAGCTGGTTTTCAGGCCGCAGTACCTGGAAGGTTAAACCACAATGCTTATTCCAGTCAGGAGGACGCTCCCTGCCAGCCCAATGCTGGCCAGCATTTCAGCAGCACCAACTGCAAAGAGCCTGGAATCTCAGCCCAGCCCGCCACCCACTTGCTGAGTTCCCTTGGGCAAGTTATTTCCTCTTGCCTCGATTTTCACAACCATATAATGTTCACAACTGTAGTACTACCTCACAGACTGTGAGAATCAAACGATGAATATAACACAATATGCCATTTAATATATGAACAGTTCCTAGACATAGTAAGTTCTCATCAACATTGGCTATTATTAATAGTATCATGTCCATTTGCCCTTGCTCCTTATCATGAAAAGCCAGGTACTTTTGTGTTACATGAGAAAAAAACCCTCATTTCTCAGAGGTAGTTATTGTCTCTTTTCTCCGCTACGAGATCGTATTCTCTTTAAGGACAGGTGCTGTGTCTTGTTTATTTTTTAAGTTTGTTGACTGGAACTGAGGCGGCACTGCAGATGCGTGTGGGGATTGAACAGAATCGAAAAAGAAAAGCATAATGTCGAGTGACAGACTCCCCCTTCCTCCTAGCCAAAGCGGTCCACTCACAAGTTAAACATTTTAATTGCATTGTCTTGTCTTTTTTTTTTTTTCTTGCTAAAATTAAGATTGAATGTGCGAGTTCACTGCAAGGGAACAGTCATGGGTTGTACAAAGGTCTGGCCAGAGTGGTTCCCGGAATCCTTGCTCACAGAAGGAAACAGAAACAAGCTTCCAGTCTCTGCCCAGAGAGGCCACCGTGAGTACCTGTGACCAGCCACCCTGGGTGTCCCCTGAGTCACCCATCGTGACATTAGATACCCGCATTTACTGACATGGAAAGCTGTGGAGTGGAAAAGATCAGGTTACAGAACAGAATGTGCCATTTGATCTCATTGGTTTTACAAGAACACGTTTGTGTATTGCCCAGAAAAAAGAATCTTTGAAAGGATAGATTCCAAAATGGCTTCAGCAGTTATCTAGCAGTGGAATTTGTTGTCTTCATTTTGCTTATATGAACTTTCTAAAGTGAACGTGATTTGCCAACGAAATAAGAAAAAATGTATTTTTTAAATGTCTGAGTACGAACTTCAGTTTTTAAAAAAGCCCTGGAGAGAGGAGCAGGCTGGATGAACCTGGCTTCTTCTCGAGCCCATCAGGATTCTGCCTCAGGCTTCCCCCTCTGCCCCCCAGGGGCTTCCCCATGAATGCCTGGAGAGGGGAAAGGGGAACAGGCAAGAAAAGCCTTGCCCTCCAGGGAAACTCCAAGATCCAGGGTGAACCAAATTCCCCTGTTTCCATTTCTCCTGCTTCTTTGTTGCTTTGCTTTCCTATTTCTCCGCCGCCACTTTCCTCATTCTTTCAGGGCACCACCACCAACAAAGAAAAGACCTCTTCCCACTGAGAGGGCAGAATGTCATGAGCTCTCTGTGCCCCTGAGCCCAGCCCGGGCACCTTTAAATAATTAAAAAGCAGAGATACTTTTAAACAATGCTGTCGATGAGCACCTGGCAGCCAGGGCTAGGCTGGATGCATTACATTTTGTATCCAGTTTTCAACAACACAAACCAGCAAAGCAGGTTTCATCTTTCCCATTTTCCAGGAGAGGAAATAAGTGGAGAGCCTGAACACAGTCCCCAGAAAAGTGTGCGCAGTAAGTGGTGGGCCAGGCCCAAAATTCAGGCTCCCTATGGCCAAAGTTTACATCTTGTCCTCCATTCTGTCTTGCTAGATGGTGAAGCCAAAAATCTACATTTTAGTCCAGTGGATGAATTGCATTTTCTTTACATGCTTTTGTGACTTTCAGAAGTACCTTTTCTTTCAATGCTCAATGACAGCTTATTCATGTTTGGACAATAGAGAATTCCTGATTGCAAGTCCATAACCTAATCTGATGTGGTTGGTGGTAACAATAGAGTATTCAGTGAGAACCTTTTTCATTGTTTCGTCTTTAAGGGAGTTGTAATTTTTACCAGTATTTATGTACGTGTACATACTCTAAAAAGTCAAGTAGTTGCTAAAGTCTTATTACAAAAACAGTAATTCTCTAGCTGGTTATACCATGGGTCAAAAGTTCTTAGAATGAAATCATTCATTCAGCAACCTCCACTGCACACCTGCTCATTATAAGTTACAGAGGATAAAACATTGAATAAGAGAACTCCTGCCCTCAGGAGCTCCCAACTGTAGAGGGGTGGGGGATGGGATGTGTCAGCTCTTGTTCTCCTGATGGGGGAACTCAAGAGCTGAAAATTTTTTAGCTTTAAGTTATAGTTAATAAGCTCAGTAATTAATGCATATAAAAACTATTGTTCCAAGAACAGGGATGACCAGGGACTCACTGTGACTCCAAGAGCCCTGCAAGCAATTCGACTAGACCTTTGTGTCCCAGGAGGACAGCAAGCAATTAAGATGGTATCTGAGCCATTGTGCTCCAGGGAGAGAGGTCTGCAGTCCAGGACACAGATACATAATCACTGGCCAACGGATGAAAGGATGCTAGGAAAATCACAGGACTGATTAACCTTTTCCCTTATCTACTTTTCCCCTGAATTCTAAACCCCTTATCTACATTCTTCTTCTCCTTATAAACAAGGGTCAGTTTGAGATGAGATGTAAGACAGTCTTTTAGGGCACATAACCTGCCATGTCCTCAGATTGCGGGCCATCTGAATAAAGCGCCCACAAAGATTCGATGCTTGTCCCTACTTACTGGATCTGGTAGTGGCAGGCAGCACAAAGACTGACTTTTCCAGTTTCACTCCCTTTGGCAAGAAGGGGCTAGCCATGATCTTTTCTGGTTCCCATTCCCTTTTTTGCTTCTTCTCCTCTTCCTCTCTTCCTTTCCTCAACACTTATTTATTGTGTACCTCCTATGTTACAGGCATAGGTGCCATGCATAGGTGCTATGCATGGAAGACAGCAATGAACAAGCTAGACAGGAGAGTTCCTGCCCTCATGAAGCCTGGGTCTAGAAGGGGGTGCAATCATGATGAGGTACAGTGAGTGCTGCGCCAGGGAAAGCACAGGCCTCTGCAGGCTCACAGGAGGAGCTGTGACTTGATCCAGGGTA
The DNA here is from genome assembly GCA_007922815.1 of Macrotus californicus. NCBI lineage: Eukaryota > Metazoa > Chordata > Mammalia > Chiroptera > Phyllostomidae > Macrotus > Macrotus californicus. The sequence continues at coordinate 3,115 of VMDR010009877.1, read as the reverse complement.
TCTGGGAAGGCCTGAGGAAGTGACATCAGAGCTGAGGCATGAAGACAATGTAGGAACTACCCAAGTGAACTTGGTATGAGGAAGAGTCTTCCAGGAAGAGGCATAGCAGATGTGAGGGCCCAGAGGCCAGACAGTAGGGCAGCTCCTAGAGATAACAGAAGTCCCAGATGGCTGGAACCTAAATGGCCAGATGGGCAGAAGCCAGACTAGGGAGGATCTTGTTAAGGAATTTGCACTTTATCCTGAGGCAATGGGAAGACACTAAATGGATTGCATGCAGGGGAGAGGAAAGATCAAGGTTTTTAGTAAAATGAGCATTGTTAGTTAGAATTGAATGATGGGTTAGATAGAAATAATACTGTCTGCTGGACAATATTTAGGCAACTACGTAGTCCTGGCAAAGAAGACTTGGACTAGGGTGCTAATAGCAGAGATGGAGAAAACTGGATGGGATCCAGTTTCTTGCGTGGGCTCTGATGACACGTCGGAATGAAGGAGACAAAGGAGCCCAGCTGTCTCCCAGTCTAGGCGACTTACTGATGTCATTTACGGAGAGAGGGAATGTGGAGGAGAGGCTTGTGGTAAAAGTCAGGGAAGTGACGAGCTCCGTTTTGAATAGGTTGAGGTGAAGTGCCTGTGAGATTCCAAGAAGAGGTGCACAGTGGAGACGATAACACACATCACTAACTGACACTTACTCAGCCCTGTGCACATTCCGGGCCTTCCATTGAGTACACAGACTGGACTTGCTTCCCGGAAGGCATTTGGATGCATGGTCTGATACTCAGAAAGAGGTTTGAGCTGGAGACAGGGGTTGAGAGACTGACTTTGATCTAAAATCAGGGTGTAGGCAGGTAAAGTAAGGGATGGAAGCTAGCTGGTGTAGTACACACAGGTGTGGTGAGCTTGTGGTCAGCAGAAAGCAAATGCCTAGTCTGACCCCAGACAGATTCAGACTTATATAAAATACTGGGCAGACTAAATAAACTTCATGTGTAGTTTGTCTTTCAGGCCCCTAGTTTATACCCTCTGGGAAAGATGGTAATTAAACCGTGGGACAGGGAAAGATCACCTAGAGAGAATATAGGAGGGCATAAGCTTGAGCCCAGGTTTACAGCCTTAGAAATGAAAAAGTAGCTTTGAACAAGTTCTCAATGAGTGATTTCTTAGAATGCAACAGGTGACTGATAAAGCGTCTGATTCTGATGCCACCTAATCACCACACGAGCGGAATGCCTACCTCCCATGCTTTCTTATCCCTGATTCCCTGATTTAGTAAAATTTAGAATAAAGGGATGCTGGAGTGGGAAGACCCTTTGGGGATCATGTCATACATGGGTTCTCCAACACTGGTGTGGCTCAGAATCTCCTGGGAGCCTGGGAAACTCCCAGACCATCCGTATCCCCCCAGACCTCCTGAATCAATCTGCAAGGGGCGGCCCAGGCATCCTCAGTTTCATGAGCTCCCAAGTGATCCTGAGGCACACACCTGCCTAAGAGTTGTTCTTCTAGGCCCACACCTTTGGATAAGGAAAAGCCCAGAAAGATGAAGTAAGCTAGAAAGGGGCAGAGTCTGTCTATACTCCAGCCCCTTCAGCTGGGTCCATTAATCTCCCCACCCCCAGATTCAGCTCCAGACTTGCAGACCAATGAATCTCTGGGGCATTCACAACTAAGATTCAGATCAGATGCTCATGATCCTACTCTGATTCTGTACCCAACTCCAACAGTGGAGTTCAGTCTTATCTTATTACCCGCCTCTCCCACACTCCCACCTTCTTCCTTCCACCCATAACAAGGTTCTGCCTTAACCTCCGTCCTGAGGCCTTGCCTTGGTGCCTCCCCAGGCCCTGGGTGCCTCTGGAGCAGAAGGTAGTGCGCACATGAGCAACATGGTGCCTTTGGGTCTGTGTAAGCACCCAGCCCTGCTACTTCCTGAAGTCTGGAGTTAGGAGGGCAGTGGACATATGGCACAGACACACCTTTCAGAGGACTGAAACTATTTTTGTCACTCTCTATAAACAGCATAGAATGGGCCATAGCTTGAGGTTAGTTACCTGGAATATGAGGGCAGGATTCTGGCAAGCAGTCCATTCCTACACTCCCCGAAACTAAGAATAAGCATTAGCTTGGCCGCATGACCACCGCATGACTGTGCTGAAACCTCCAAGGAGTGTCCCAGAGCAGCTGAAGGGAAACTCAGGCCTTGGGTGTTGCCACAAGGAGGCCCTGCCTGGGTGGTGTCAGTTGATTATGTGGTTAGTTAAATATGTAAGTAAGAAATCCAGACCTGGGAGAAAATGCCTAAAGGGTGAGCATGTATAAAGCTAAAAGGTTAAAATGATGAAACTTACTTAGGGATGCACTCTGTGTGTCTTTATGGAAGTGATTTATCTTCAGTCAAGTTCATTTAGATAGTGCCTTTATAGAATGACTGTGGTCTACCAGGCACAGGAAGGCTAATTTACACTAACTGCATGCGAGCTCCCATGTCAGCCCTTTTGATTGATGTGTTAACGTTGGCCTGCAGTACAGGATACTGGTTAAGACCTAAAGTCATGTGACCAGGGTTTGAGTCGTGGCCCTGCTGCTGTGTGATATCAATGAGTCACTCGATGTCTCAGAGCTTTGGTTTTTCTCATCTCTGGAATGCAGATAATAACACAGCTTCACAGGACTTTTATAGCTGTTAAATAAGGCAATGCACTTTTTATATGTCCTGGCTAACTGCTGGAACTTAAATATGTTTGTTGTTATTGCTGTTGGTTTGTTTGTTGAACTTTGTAAACAGTTTTGGCCTCTAGGGGCGGAGATTTACATGTGTCTGGGGTCAAATGTTCCTTTATTTTGGGGAGGCCTCTTGCATCAGGACCCTAGGAGCTAATCTGATTGTGGACACTGGGGATCTCACAAGGGGGCTATTGATAAAGGCCACTGTGTTGTTCCTTCAGGAGGTTTTGGAGTCAGTGGACATGAGCACCAGGTGAGCAAAGCAAGAGGGAAAGGACAGGACGGATGAGGTGTGGTGACAGTGACACTTTAGGAACTTTGAGGAGGGGCTGAGTGAGACTTTGAAGACTCTTGAATGGGTCCAGCTATTGAGCAGAGTAAGTTT
>VMDR010009876.1:0-32242 GCA_007922815.1 Macrotus californicus | reverse complement strand
TTGCAGGCCAGGTCCCCAATAGGGGCACGTGAGAGGTATCTCCCTCTCTATCTCCCTCCCTTCTCCTCTCTCTAAAAATAAATAAATAACATCTTTTTAAAAATCACAAAATGAAGTTCCTAAAGAGGTAAGTATTAAATAAGGGCATATATTCAAAAAGTTTAGGGATATGATGTTAAACAGCAAAGTTTATGGGTCTTTTATAGGATGTTTTTACAAACTGAATAATTGTTCAATAGAAATTAATCATTGGATTTCATGAAAGAGGTGACAAGGGGCAAGCATAGTTGACTGATTTGGGCCATACAAAAACAGTCAAATCAGATCATGCTTCCGTGGAGTTCCAGCCTCAGAGTCTAAAATTTAAGACAGAGCCCTCACTAACCAGAGTGGCTCAGTTGGTTGGGCGTTGTCCTGCAAAGTGAAAGGTTTCGGGTCAGAGCATGTTCCTGGGTGCCTGGTCCCTGGTTGGGGTGTGTGCAAGAGGCAACTGATTGACTTCTCTTTCACACATCGATGTTTCTCTCCCTTTCTTTCTCCCTCCCTTCACCTCTCTCTAAGAATAAACAAAATCTTTTAAAAAAAATTCAAGATAGAATGACATATAAGTCATGTCTAATCTTCAAATGGATTTTCTTTGTCTGGGAAGATTTTAATTGACTATTGAATAATGAGAATGATTTTTACAAGTAGCAATGAAAGACTTGTAAGAGAGGCAATAGCAAAGTAAACACTGAGACAGGAAATGGAGCCTCTTTGAAAACTGACAGATAGTTCAGTTTGGCTTGGGTAAAGGGGAGATACATTTCCTGGGTATTTAGTCCATGCTCCACATCATGCTAAGGAGCCCAGATGTGCACTGTCCAATAGGTTAGTCACTTGCCACATGTGGCTACTGAGCCCTTGAAATGTGGCTAGTGTGACCAGAGAATTTAATTTTAATTCATTTGAGTTTGTATTTAAAAATCAAAGCAGTCTAAACAAATTTGAAACAAGGTAAAATGTTTTTGTTACACACATTTCAACTCTATCATTGAAAATTTAGTTTTCCAATTAAGATGTGCTGTTAAATGTAAAATACAGATGGGATTTTGAAGGTCTAGTACCAAAAGAGAGAGAGAAAACTCTCATTAATAATTTTTATGTTATGCATGTGGAAACATGTCTGCTCCTCATTCCTTTGGGAGCAGGAAGACATCCATAACATGCTACATTAAGAAAAGGAGCTCTCAGGGCTGCCAACCTTACAGTAGAGGTTGAGTAGTACTATATTTCTCCTACATAAAAGAAGGAAAAAAAATAACAATTTTTATATTAATTACATGTTGAGGTGAGAAAATTGGGTAAAGTAGGTTAAATAAAATATATTAAAATTAATGCCTTGTTTTTGTTATTTTTTTAACGTAGCAACTGGAAAATTTTTAATTTCATATATGACTTACATATTTCTATTGGGCAAGACTGACCCTGACTTTATTCAATAACCATTGAAGATATTTGCATGGATATTGATATGATTAAAAGTTTAATTTAGGATAATGCATCTAGCACTGGCAGGCGGTGTGCTAATTTTTGAAGGAACTAGTGGAGACAAGCCCCTTTAGAACGTGAAAAGGGTCTAGGAGCTGAGATTCGATCCTTCAGGGTCAATTGGAGTGCTGAATGATTGAAACCCTGGATGATTAGACGGGGAAAATCAACATTTCTCTTTTTGTTTTCTTCACCCTAAGGGTGTATTTTCTAAGGTGTTTTCAGATTCAAAATGAACTTTGCCTACATTTAAACTAATAAAGGAAGATTAAAAAGAGTATGCTAAACAAAAGGTGTTCCTTAGGAGAAATATTTGAAATAACAAGCAATGAGTGGTAGTAACCTTGGCAGACTTTAGAATAGTCACTAGCTTTTTGTGTGCCTTGAAATGCCATTTTCATTGTTCTGTGACAGAGGCAGTTTTCCCTGTCTGTATCTGGAAGTGGTTAAAGCCCCGTAGTATTCCCTGACTTCAGGATTTGGGGTTTGTTTTCCCACTTGGTTATCACACTGGCGCATCCTCCCACAGAGGTGACAGGACACTCGGATTAAGATTTATGTCTGCAGATATCCATATTTGGATCTGAGGGATTTCAGACTGGAAGTCCATTCATTGGCTTTATTCTCTGCAGCCCTACATTACACTACTAGGTAGGAATTTCATAACATTCCTCCCTAACTTACTCCATTTCTACCACATTTCCTCCTCTTTTGTTTTCAATAGGAATGGAAGAACTTCTCACATGAATCAAAAGACACAGGCTGCACATTTTAGGACACTCATCTTGCTTGCCTGCTCTAACATACTTCCTCTAGATCCGTCACCAGAGCTGTGACTCCTAAGTGAGTGGAACTTGAAATCTAGTGGTACCTACTCCCAAAGTGCACCCAAAACCCCAGTCACTCAACCAATCCCCTCCAAACACATCATCAAACAGCAGTATTGAGCAAGTATTACCTGTTGCCCACAGTGAGGTTTTCCTGCCATGGACCTGTCTGTACTAAGCTCGGTACTGAACTGCTTTTTGAGCATCAGGAGATTATATCCCACTCGTGGAGGAAGACTTTTCCTCAGTATATTCAGCACACTCTTAGATTCTTGAGATTCCAGCTGAATTCCACTGAAAACCTTTCAACTATGTATTGCTACAAGTATTCTTTCCCTCTATCAAAAATTCTTAGCAAGCATTTTTAAGATAATTCACTCATACCCTGGCTGGTGTGGCTCAGGAGCTTGAGCAACAGCCTGCAAACTGAAAGGCTGCCGGTTCAATTCCCAGTCAGGGCACATGCCTGGGTTGCGGGCCAGGTCCCCAGTTGGGGGCAAGCAAGAGTCAACCGATCCATTTATCTCTCGCACATCAGTACTTCTTTCCCTCTCTCTCTCTAAAAAAAGGACAATTCACTCAGACTGAGTTTCCACAGAGAAAACAAACAGGTTTCAGATCTCCCTTTCACTCTCCCTCCTTTTTACCAAGAAGAAAATATTCTACAGATGTCATACTGGTTTCATTCAAACCACTTGGGGATAGTCATAATCCTGGGCCTTCACAAATATTTCATTTACTCTTTTAATAAAAGGCTGGGCAAATTATTACTGGGGCAAACACTGTGTTCTGAATTACACTGGAGCCTGCTCTGAGTAGACGAAAGGGGTAGGACAGACCTACTTTTAATTTCACTGGTGCCATTTGCTCTTGGAAAACATTAAGGTTTTCTTATTCGAAGGCTAGGGGAGGGAGAAAGAAAAGACAAAGTGGTTTAGAACCAAGAATGACATTAGTGAGTCAAATAATAAAGCCAAAGATAAAGAAAGGAAAGGCTAGAGGCAGGGGGCATTGTGGCTGTCTTGTTGTTAGCTGCAAGGTTAGGGTTAGAGTGTTTACATGTGGCCAGTGCCACTAAGGAATGGGTGGCTAATTTTAATTATTTTAAATTGAAACAATATAAAATATGTTCCTATTATACACAACTTTATTTTTTTGATAGAACACTCTATTACTTTAGCTGTAGGAAACTTAGAGTCTAAAATGGAGATGCGTTGTAAAATACACACCGAATTCTGAAGACTTAGGAAAAAAATGAATTAACTTAATTTTTATGTCGATTACATGCTGAAATGATGTTACTTAGTATTAGAAATTAAAGTTAATTTCTCTTGTTTCTTTTAAAGTTTTTAACGTGGCTACTGGAAAATGTAATATTACATAAGTGGCTCCAATTATATTTCTATTACACGACAATGAAATACCAGGTGTTCTTTGTCCTTCGGCTGCTAATTCAGTTGCTGTAGTAACTAAGGGGGCCTCCAGGCTCCGGGTTTCCTGGAAGACAGGATGAGATGGGGGAGGGGAGGTGCGGCCTTAGGGGAGATTTCCATGGATATCACAGTTCTCAGCTGTTAGCAAATATCCTCTTTTAGGGAAAAGGAGACAACATAATCTGGTTTGTTTCAGGTCCAGTCATTTCAGTTTGAATTCTAAGGCCTTAATCAAAACCCCAAAGTAATATACACTTCCTCAGGTTTACCTAGAAAAATTGTGTCCATTTATTGTGCTTCCCGCAACCCAGGCTCTCTGCCCCCAACTCAAGGGGTTGCTGGGCTGCAGATTACGGGCATTAGGAGCTGGACCTACCGTGTTTTCCCTCCCCCAAGTCCCCGATCTTATCTCCAGTGAACCCAACTCTTCACCTCCAAGTAGTTGCTTTGCCTCCTTCATTCTCACACTGGGGCTTCATCTCTCTCCTTTTATCATCCTTCATTTTTCCCCCTTCACAGTTTTTTCTCATCTGTTTTTTTTCTACCAATCTGCTCAATTTTTTGTGATTAGCTTAGTATGAGATATTTATCTTACACTTTCAAAAAATTCAGTCTATAGTTAATAGCATAGTGACAATTCTCTCCAGTTGAGTAAGAATCATTTGGGCTTTGTTCCCCTCCCCACCCCACCCTGAGCCCTTCCCCACTTTTTTTAGTGAGGAAGGGAAATGCTATAAATTCCTTAAAGGCCAAGACGTTTTTGTCTCATGTACTGATGAATCCCTAGCTCCTTGGAGAGTGGCTGATGCACACTGTGTGTTCCGCAAATACCTGTTTAACTGCATTGGCCATGGTTCCATCTCCGGATGCTGTACGCTGGAGGCTAGAGGCAAACTTGCAGAAAGGGTAGAATCACAATGGGTGTTTGGTGGATGCAATGTTAGAGTTTGGATCCTATCGCATAGGCAGTGGATTCTCTCCTTCCTGCAGCTTAGAGCAGCTGGTTTGGCTTCTGGATATTCAGGTTTCCTTTCTATTTGGAGCGATTATGCCAATTAGAGGACAAGGAGAGCCACAAACTGTCCCAGTTCTCCCCCCACCCCCACCGCCCCCCGCTTCTCTTCTCCCTGACTGTCCTTTCCTCCCCTTCAAGACCGTAGACCTAGTCGACAATCAAAAAGCAGCTGATAAATTCATAGGATTGTGAATTCTGCTTACACTCCTTCACACAACCTTAACTCTCAGGTAGCAGCACCCCCTCGACCTGGCCTTAAGGTAGCATTTATTCTCCCCTCCTTAAAGGTTGATTTAATTCTGAGCAGATGTGAGAGCAAAAAATAAAGTGAATTTGCCCTCCCTCCAGGCTTTTCTAGAAGCATTTTGTCTGTGAAACTAAGAGGCTGCTTCAGAAAAGGGAAGGAGGACGAGCTTTAGAAAACGGGCAGGGGTTGGAGAAGGATGTGGTTTTAAAAGGGGGAGGAGGGCGGGAGTTGTTGCCTAGAGTGGGGCTGCCTGGATGTTACAAAATTCCGAAAGATCACCGGAATATTTGGGGGGCGGTTCTGGGGTAGGGCTGGGGGCTTGGCTCCCATCCTGGCTCCACCCTTTGCAGAGATTATAAATAGGTGCTGGGTGCGCTCTCAGATGTTGAGTGAGTGTGAGGGTCAGATGTAGAGCATTGCTGAGGACCTGAAAGGAGAAGGACGTTCTGAAGGTTTTGTTGGCTGGAAGAGGTGTCTCTGGAATCCCACTTCTAGATCTCTCCTGAAGATTTGAGAATTAAGTTAGGGCCATGGGGACACAGAAGGTAAGGATGATGCAATTACCAGTTATTTTTGCATGTTTGGGGTGTACTCTGAAGGGCAAACCGTAGCCGTGATTGCTCTGCTTTATTTTCCTGTAAGTCACCTAGCCGTCGTCAGGCCTTTCCGTTTCTCCAGCAGCCCGCGGTGCTGCGGTTCCACCAGTTCTCTGTGAATGTCCTGTCTTAGAAAGGATTTACTCCAGTTCCATCGCCTTCCTGTCTAGGGGAAGGTGTGTTCGCTTCTCAGGGTTGTTTTACGTAATTACGCCCTACTGAGGATGAGCCGGTGGAGTGGGAGTACAGGGGACCAGCGGCCGCTGTACGAGTGTGGGTCCTGGCACAATATGAGGATTTCTCTGGAATCATTAGACCTTGAAAAGACCTGAGATTTGTTTGAGGTCCTGGTGTCCAGCCATCTGTTTGTTCTATGACCTATGAGATGCCCTGGATACTAAGAGAGAATTCCTGTTGTCCTTCCTATTGTGGTTATGATTGTGAGTTCGTGATATGATAATTCATTATTGTGAATTGTGTGCGTATGCAGTATTTGTAGGGAGAAAAGCATTTTCACTAAAGGTAAATTTATTTGAAAATAAAGGGAGGTGAAAGAAGGGGTACAAAATGGGGAGGAAGGAGAAAAGGCTCTCAAGGGTAGTACGATGAGGGAGAAAAGAGGTTTGACTAAAGGGGAAAGAATTGAACAGAAAGAGCTAGGCACTTGCAGGGGGGCCTCAGGGATCCTTATACCTAGTTGTTGGCGGAGCACGGTCAATTTTGGGGGCGGAAATCTTCAGCCCGCTACTAGTCTGACTGGAGAGAGAAAATGTAATGCATGGGTGGATTGTGGGAAGGATGGCCTCGGGCGTAAATACTGAGCTTTCCTTGACATGGAAGTATATGATAACACCAACTTGAAATATTTCTGGCAAGCTGAATAATGACTGGGTTGATTTCTGTCCCTTTCTCCCCGAATATGTCTCCTGTGTGTTGAGTTGGGAGGGAATTTGTGCTCTCCCCCTGCTGGGTGACAGATAGCAGTACAGGACTAAGTAAATGGGAAGAACTTCAAATGGGGCCCGGACCCAATGCAGAGATACTGTAGATTACATGATAGAGAGAGAGGAGGAAGAGCAGCTCACAGGTGAAGGCATTGCACCACCACTGCCACTGCCGCCCTGGGGCTTCTGTGGAATCTAAGGTACTAGTGAGACCGACTGGATGTAGCTGTTTCCAAAATAATCTCTTTCTAGAAACCCTAATCTGTCTTCTCTTCCTGTGTCCTCCCTCCTAAATTCTTTAATTCTTCAGCGCAATTCTTTTTGCTTTTACCTGGGGCGATTTTTTTGAATTCCAGACTGACTAACTTAGTACCTCTTAAACTTTTTCCTTCCTGAATTCCCAAGATTATTTTATATGCCTATTGATGTATTTCCAAGTAAGGTCTTCACTGATTATTCACTGATCTTCACCTGTTCTTTGGTGTTCCCCATTCATTACCTAAATGTCATTAAGTTTTTGTTCTTCCAAACCACTAGTAGGCCATTATCTTAATATATCTCCGTAATTGAGAAGAGACAATTATCAAAAGTTAAGGACTGTTCCTCCCCCTTCCTGTTCCACCCCCCAGATCACTGCACCTCTGATCTTTGCCATCTCGGTGGCTACGATAGGCTCTTTCCAGTTTGGCTACAACACTGGCGTCATCAACGCTCCTGAAATGGTGAGTACCGGGCAACTCGAGTTAGGATTTGGAATAGGGGAGTTATTCCTTTAAGTAGGGTTTCAAGAATTAAGAATTTCAGATAAACGTGGTATCTAGCCTGGTTAACACTGAAGAGGGGGAGTGATATTGGTGGGAAGTCTACTTGAAGCATCAAACCAAAACTTCGTTGCTCCCTATGTCCTGCTCTGTCCCCAGTCTTCCTCTTACCCTATGGTAACATACTTCCCCTTCGGGTTGGTTACAAGGGAAGGAGAAGGCTCTTAGGAAAGCACAGAGGTACTCACTGAAATCAGTGCTACTACCTGCTGGGATTTTCAGAACAAATAACAAATTGGACTTTTCAAAGTAAACTCCAGTGTTACCTTTCTGCCGTCCCCAGCTAGTGATTTCCTTGGTTCTCTCTCTGGAAAGTAGTCATTGTAATGTTCTCCTAGGGAGGGGAAGTACCTCCCAATATTTGTCTCTTTTCTCATTCAACTGTAACAGTCTGCCCTCCCACCAACCATTTTAATTTGCAGATCATAAAGGACTTTATCAATTACACTTTGGAAGAGATATTCGAAGACCCTCCCACTGAGGTGTTACTAACGTCCCTCTGGTCCTTGTCAGTGGCCATCTTCTCCGTTGGTGGTATGATTGGATCCTTTTCCGTTGGACTCTTTGTCAACCGCTTTGGCAGGTATTGACCAGAAACTGGGCAAGGAAGGGGTTATTCTGGCTGTGTACTGAGGACAGGTATTGAGTATTAGGATGGGATGGTGATGATGCATTTGAATGAGAGCACCTCAGTTTCTGATTAAGGGAAATCTAGTCCAGTAAAGTTCACGATGGAGTTTCCTAGAAATGTTCTTTATTTATAAGGTCAGTTGTTTACATTTCTTAAAAATTTGGGGGCCTTATGCAAATGTTTTCATTACTTAACACAGCAAGATAGGGAGGGGGAAAAATTGTATTCCTTAGTCTTTGGCAAATGTGGATAATGGCCAAATAACTAAACTGAAATGTTTTTCCCTGAAAAAAGGAAATTATACCTATTCACTTTACACTGGCTTAATAAATGTGTTAGAGGGCAGAATGCTTCCAATAATGAGTGGTGAAAGAACCATCTTCTTTGCTAATTAGATGTTCTGGAAATGTCCATGGAATTCAAGTTTTCTTTTAAAAAAAATGAAAGCACTTTCTTTTTGGAGGCTGTGAGGCTGGGGAGAGGACAAATGACCTCATTGTCCTACCAGCACTGTGACCCTCCCCCTAAGGCCCTCCGTAAAATGATTTGATCCCCCACCCTGCAAAAGTGAAAGGAACCTATTTTATTTGATAATGTTTGATGGTTGTTTTGTTTTTGTTTTGAAGTCCTTACAATTTTGCGTACTAAAGTTATTAAAATTAACATGGGTTTCCCAGAACTAACATGGCTGCTTTCTGTTATTTTTATCAGTAACAGAACCAATAGAGGAGGGGAGGGAACAGGGAAAGGAATGCAGAGATAGTAAAACTGAGAATGAGGGGTGAGATTTTCCTCTACAAGGATTCTCTACTGTGGCTTTACCTTTAGTGCCTCTCAGGGAGCTTTTCAAAGTCCCAGTGCCAGCCCTGGCTGCTGTGGTTCAGTGGGTTGAGCGCCGGTCTGCGAACTGAAGCATCATTGGTTTAATTCTAGGTCAGGGCATCAGCCTGGGTTTCAGGCCAGGTCCCCAGCTGGGGGCCTGCGAGAGGCAGCAGTTGATGTTTCTCTCACACATCGATGTTTCTCTTCCTCTCTTTCTCTCCCTTTCCCTCTCTCTAAAAAATAAATAAATTTCTTTAAATAAATAAGTCCCAGTGCCAGGCCTGAACCTCATATCAGTATTTTTCAAAGCTTCCCACATAATTCCGATGGGCCAACCTAAGTCAGGAGTCATTGCTGAAGTATTACTGCACTAGTTCTGCCCAACGGCGTTAGTAAGTTTGCAGTGGTAATCTTTTTTTTTTTTTTTAATTTTTATTTATTTATTTTTAGAGAGAGGGGAAGGGAGGGAAGAAAGAGGAGAGAGATACATCAATGTGTGGTTGCTTTTCATGCACCCCCTATTGGGGGACCTGGCCAGCAACCCAGGCATGTGCCCTGACCGGGAATCGAACTGGTGACCCTTTGAGTCACAGGCCAGCACTCAATCCATTGAGCCACACCGGCCTGGGCTGCAGTGGTAATCTTTCACTTCAGTCTTCTATCAGCTGTTTTGGTGGCTCTGCCTGTCACATTTTTAGTGCATAAAGTTACATAAATGCAGTAATTTATTATTTGATGCTGGTTGTCAATACTAATTGTTCTCGAAATCACCACAATCCAGCCTAGAGGAGAGTTGAAGCTGATTGCTTTTTGCATAAATTTTTTTGTGATGTGGAAAAACCAGTCTGAAATAATCTGTTGTTATTAGTGTATAGCTAATATATCTAAGGAAGTACATTACAACTAAATGTAGTTGGAAGCATTGGCTCAAAAATATCTCTTGAGTCTGTTCATGGACCAGCTGTACATATCAGAACTGCCGATGGCAGTAGTTCTCTGGGTCAGTTTTTTGCACCTCAATGGGTAAGAACCGTTGATTCTGGCTATCCCAAGTAGAAATGTTCCCATGATGGAAGGTGGGAAAGTTAGACCACACAAGAGATGTGTGAGCTTGGGGAACAGTATAATAAGGAAAGAAGGGGAAAGATAAGGATTGTTTTGCTAACATTACTTGTCTTTGTTTAAACTTGCAGGCGCAATTCAATGCTTATTGTCAACCTTCTGGCCATTGTTGGTGGTTGCCTTATGGGATTCTGCAAATTAGCAGAGTCAGTTGTAATGCTGATCCTGGGCCGGTTGGTTATTGGCCTTTTCTGCGGACTCTGCACAGGCTTTGTGCCCATGTACATTGGAGAGATATCTCCCACGGCCCTGCGGGGGGCCTTTGGCACTCTCAACCAGTTGGGCATCGTCATTGGGATTCTGGTGGCCCAGGTACTCTAGAACTTGAACTTAATGAGTGTTAGTTTCAAGGCTTATTAAAAGAGTTAACATAAAGCACTCAAAAGAATGTCTGGTACATATTCAACCATATGTAAGTTTCAGATATTATAGCTCACAGATAGCTGAAGAAGCAGACAGAGTAGAAGAGGAAAAGAAACATTTATCTTTTCCTGTGGTAAAAGAATGGATGATTTTCTGAACATTTTTGTTTGTTTTAATCAACTTGTGGCCTGTAAAGTATGCTATTTATAGTATTATCTTTGTCTGGTTTCTAGATCTTTGGTCTGAAAATCATCTTGGGGACTGACGATCTTTGGCCTGTGCTGTTGGGCTTCACCATCCTCCCCGCTCTCCTGCAAAGCGCAGCCCTTCCATTTTGCCCAGAAAGTCCTAGGTTCTTGCTGATTAACAAAAAGGAAGAGGATAATGCTAAGAAGAGTGAGTATCCTTCACACCTTCACTATAGGAGCTGTAGGGTTGTGGTTTATTTTAGGACAAGGATATTGGATCTGTTTTTGGTTATCTCCTTTCTCTGACCTTCAGAACCCAAGTGAAGAGTTTTCTGATTACTATTAAGTTAGGAACTTTCAATCCCTAAAGAATGTAGTAAGAAGCCCTGACTGGTGTGGCTCAGTTGTTTGGAACGTCATTCCCTGCACCAAGAGGCAGCGTGTTCGATCCCCAGTTAGGGCATGTACAAGAGGCAACAGATGGATGTTTCTCTCTCTCTAAAATCAATGCACATATCCTTGTGTTAGTATTTTTTAAAAAGAATGGAGTGAGAAGTAAGGCATTGGTTTGAATTGCCATATGTAGGGCTTATCTCAGATGGTCTCTCCCCAGCTGTCTTATGGGAAAGCACCTTATCTTTATCCTTTCCTCTTTGTTCTCTTCACCAGTCCTCCAGCGATTGTGGGGCACACAGGATGTGAGTCAGGATATCCAGGAGATGAAAGATGAGAGTGCTAGGATGGCACAAGAAAAGCAAGTCACCGTGCTGGAGCTCTTCAAAGTACGGAGCTACCAACAACCCCTCCTGATTTCCATTATGCTCCAACTCTCTCAGCAGCTCTCTGGCATCAATGCGGTGAGTACTGGCCTTTGTATCCAAGCATCCTCCAGTAGTATCTCACTTAAAACACGGGACCAGAGGTGAAGAGCTCACCTTCTTAACACAGAGAGGCAGCCATGTGGCAGTCACTCCAAAAATGCTGGTGATCCAGGTTTTGATTTGGTTTTGGTTTTATTTCTTAAAATTGTATTTATAGTATGTGTTTTCCATGTAGAAAAATGAGGAAATGAATAAAAGTGAAAAATTTGTCACCCTTAGTCTTGGAATGGACAGTTAACATTTGTCCTCTTCTAGACTTTTTTCAATATATAGGGCAATAGAAATTTTTTTAACCACTTATTTTTTATTTCTAGCCCTCTTTAACTTTGATCCATCTTGTGTGATGTTAGCAGTGATATTGTAGGCTGTATAACCAAAGTAGATATCCGAGAATTTATATGCCGTCGCTTTTCTCTAGGACTTTACATTAAAATCAGTATAAAGCCCTGGGGAACAACTAGGAAGTCAAGACATGTGGGGGCACACTGACAACTTCAAACTGAGGTGGCCTTGCCTGTCTGTGTATTTTCTTTACAACTAGAATAGAGACTGTGATACTTGAGAGTTGGTGGGGACAAAATGGGAAGCTAGTGAATGTCAGGTAGCCTTTATATTCTGTACGCTAATATCAGCCTCCTGCTTTTAAGTCATGGTTGTGGGAAGAGACAGTATTACCATACCTTCTATCCATTTGCAGATAAAACATTCTTTAAATACTGACTTCATGCCCTGATGGTTTCTCATCAGCCTTTGATTGATACGATTAAATCATTTTGTTGTGAAGCATTTTTCGAAACACAGTTGATACTCTGAATAGTAAGTTGCTCCTATTTTTCTGCTGCCATGCATAATTGCTATTTCAAAGTTGCATCTTGTTTTGTTTATTCCTAGGTGTTCTATTACTCAACAGGAATCTTCAAAGATGCGGGTGTCCAGGAGCCGATCTACGCCACCATTGGTGCCGGTGTGGTTAATACCATCTTCACTGTCGTGTCTGTAAGTTGGGTGGTTTGATCGTCTTTGGGGGCCAGGGCTTGGGGGGAGAGGAATTCTTGCTACACGTGTTCGAAGATGAGTTGCATGTATCTCCACTTCCCTACCAGTGTTTAAAATTTAACCCTTTTGGTGTTACTGAATTCCTCTTTGAGGGGCAAAGCGATATTGAGTGATAGGTGTAAGTAACCTTCACTTTTTTCAAGCACATATAGAATGGCTGGGAAAGAGGGAGGTTGTAGAAGGGGTGGCTATCTACGATGTATTAAACTTTGAACTGGAAAAGGGAAGTATAACTATAATAAGTACCCTGCTATTGTTAAGGCAGATTCAGGTGGCTCATAGTTGTTATGAAAAGAAAAGCAGAAACATCATGTTTTATTCTTCTTTTAGCTGTTTCTGGTGGAAAGGGCGGGAAGAAGAACTCTACATATGATTGGCCTTGGAGGGATGGCTTTTTGTTCCATCCTCATGACTATTTCCTTATTATTAAAGGTGAGTGCTCTTTGAGTGAAGAAAAGGGAGGGGAGGGGAGAAGGAGAGGTTACAGTTGAGTCTGGGATAGGGTGAATAGTTGAGGCTGGATAAAGTCAAATTTGGGAGAAGCAGCATGCCCAGAGTTTTAAGAAAAGTAGGTCACCACAGATAGGTAATTAAATTGCTAAAATCCTTACATCTAATATGTAAAATATAGCTTGTAAAATATATGATTTAATTCTTAAAATAATCTTTCAATTCTTAAAATAATTATTTCTGTTTTATAATTGACAAAATGATCTCAGGAAAAATGTTATGTATATGATCATATAGCTAGGATTCAAAAATCCAAAATTTTTTACTCTAAGTCCAGTAACTCCACTATACCATAGGAACAGAAGAAGCTTTTCAGTATCAGTCAGTACTCATCCCTGGGAAGCTGGATCCTGCCTAGGTCATGCTATCTTGAATGTTAATTCCCCTCTATTCCTTCCTCACACAGAATGAGTACAACTGGATGAGCTTTATCTGCATTGGGGCAATCTTGCTCTTCGTGGCCTTCTTTGAAATCGGCCCAGGCCCCATTCCCTGGTTTATTGTGGCTGAACTTTTCAGCCAGGGACCCCGCCCAGCTGCAATGGCAGTGGCTGGTTGTTCCAACTGGACCTCCAACTTTTTGGTTGGACTGCTCTTCCCTTCAGCTGCTGTAAGTAAATTAAAGCAAAACTCACCCAGTCCACCTTGAAGTCAGTCCACTTAAGCCATGTTTAGAATATAATTACTGACACCATGAAGGATTATATTTCAAGAGCTTTGAACTAGATTTTTTCCCTTCTTGTTTCTAATGACATACAGAAAAAGAAGGAATGACAGCAGAAAAGATTGAAGCAGGAGCGTAAAACTGGGAACTTTTAAAAGACCGCTGGTCTGAAATGATATGGGCATAGTTCTACCTAGAAACAGAATGGTAGTGATAAGCCAAGCCTCAAAGGATTTCAAACCAATACTTAAAATCCATCATTTGGTTCTGGTTGGCGTGGCTCAGTGGATTGAGCATGAGCTGTGAACCAGAGGGGTCACTAGTTCGATTCCCAGTCAGGGCACATGCCTGGGTTGTGAGCTAGGTCCCCAGTATGGGACATGTGAGAGGCAGCCACACATTGATGTTTCTCTCCTCCTCTTTCTCCTTTTCTCCTCTCTCTAGAAACAAATAGATAAAATCTTAAAAAATAATAAAGGCTTTAAAAAAATCCATCATTTGAATTAGCATTTTGGCTTGGCGGTCTTAAAGGCTCACTAAGTAAAGGGTGTATTAACAAAGAGGTGGGTCCTGCTATGAAATGACCTGGCGCTGATTTTGATAAAAGAACTTGCAATAGACATCTATAATGCATTTTGTATTTGTGTCTCTCATAAGCCTAGATTTTAACAGTGATAATCAAAAGTCCTAAAATACTCAATAGGCATTTGGAAGCAGCTAACTTAAATGAACAGGAAAAGGAGTAACACAAAATTGTAGAGAAATAACAGTAAATTAGCGATGGAATCCTAAATGAATCTCTGAAGAAACGTTACCGTTCTCATTAACTGTGAAAGGGTTCAGGCTTACATTCTGTTGGAAATATAGATGTGAAGGAAATGGAGTTTGTCAGTGACCAACCAGATTTTTATGTATCAACACTCCTTTGTCTGTATTCTTTTGTAGTTCTATTTAGGAGCCTACGTTTTTATTGTCTTCACCGGCTTCCTTGTGATCTTCTTGGTCTTCACCTTCTTCAAAGTCCCTGAGACCCGTGGCAGGACTTTTGAGGAAATTACACGAGGCTTTGAAGGGCAGCTGCAGGAGGCTAACCGAGCTGAGAAGGGCCACCTTGGGGAGATGCGGAGCATCCAGCTCGATAAGGAGGCCACCACCAATGTCTAAGCCATGCTTCCTTCCCACCTCCCTCCCAACACGAAAAAGCAACCTCTCCCTGAATGGCGGAGAGACCTCATCAGGTTGTAACCCCAGGACTGTTTCTGATTGCTGCTACTTGATTCTTTTGTCAGCCCACACTCCATGAGTACTCAGAGGAACCCAATGCTGGGGTTAGTTGTATCTTCAATGGCTTTTTAAACATTTCATTTCTTGGACATTCTCTTCTGTTGAGGAGAGACCAAGTGAACCTACCTTCATTTCAGGAGGGACTGGCTCCTTGGCATTTGACAACTTTGCCAGCTCTTCCTCCCTTAAGTTCTAATATCTGCTTCATCTGGGCATGTAGGGGAGAAAGAGTCCCCCCCATCTCAGACTCACCAGGTAACAGATCACATAAGTGTGTGGAAGGCAGAGAGGGTTTACATAAGGGCACCTGCCTCACTTCCATACAGTGCTGCAGAGCAAATTAATTTGAGTTTTATTTATTTTATCTTCTGGTTTTATTGCATAAATATTTATTTTTTTAAGTGTAATTTTTCCAAATAATGAAAACATAAGGAAATAGAGGTTAGAGGGAGGTGTTTGAAGAGTTTATGGGGTGGAAATTTTGATACTGGAGAGGTTATAGTTTAATAAGGGAAGAATTTAGGCAGAAATCTAATCTGTTATTGGAGAGAGTATATGATGTGGTGTGGGTGGTTTGCATGTTGCCTCTTAACAGTTTCTGTCCTTCAGATGGAATGTCTCAAGTTCAGTTTCTCAAAGTCGTGTGCCTGTATAAAGAAGCTACTGGTTTCCTTGTAAAGAAGCTACTGGTTCCTTGTGAACTTTATTCTTTGTTTAAGATTATACGTAGTATTATTACTTGAAATTTAGTGTTGTTACTAAGATGGGCATTGTAGTTAATGGCGGTTGATGGGTTCTGATTTTGGATGGAGTCCGGGAGGGGAAGGTTGTCTGTAGAAATCAATCCTCTTCGGCCCTCACTGGGCAAACAACTTCTTCCCCTTATGGTGGACTCAGCCTTTTTTTTTTTTTTTTTTTTTTTAAATCTCCTACCACTCCTCTGGTGGGAGAGCAATATAAACTATTGGTTCTTGGTAAAGGTTTGTTTTCTCTCCACTTTGTTCTTTAGGTGATTTTAGAGGTTTCGATTTTTTAAGTTTTGTTTTAAGCCATAGTTATAAAAGAATTCATAGGAGATTGTTCGTAGCTAAGCTGGAATTTGTAGCCTCAGCCCTGGGAGAGGTTTTTTTCCTGAACAATTATTTACCTAGTTGAAGTATGTTATTGCTTTAGGGGCAGCTCATGCTTATTTATGTCTGTTACCATGTCAGGTTACTCTTGTTACCATGTCACCATAGTATTATGTCAAGTGCCCTGAGAGCACGTGAGTCTTTCCCACAGGCCATTTGAGATGGTATGAGTAAATGTGCAGTGTAGCCCACACTGGAGAGAGTATGAATGTATGTGCACTGTCACTTTGCTCTGGGTGGAAGCAGTTTACTGGTAACTTGTTACCTCTGTTCCTATAGCCCCCTTTTGGATGGAATGTGTTAAAACTCAGCCCAGTGTGTATGAGTAACACGGCCTCTGCTGGGTGGCATTTGCATCTCCAGCTTATTCCTATCATTTAGAGGGCTCTGCCTCATTCTAGATTCAGACAATGGGAGTAGGAGAGTGTGAGATCAGGATGAGTGGTGAACTCTAAGGGAGCCAGAGGGAAGTCATGGGGGAGAGGGAGGCGTTTTTTTCAAGGGGATAAGAAACACTCTGAAGACTTGTAAATCTGGAAAGTTTCAAAGAGTTAGATGAGATGGAGGTACTTACACTTGCCGTAGGTCATGGACACCTCCACAATCTAGTTTCCCAGTATTTTTATAAATGGAGATAGGGCCCCATTGATTCCCTCTCTTCCCTTTTTCGTATGTTGCTTGATCTCCCTTTCCCTCCTTGGTGCTTACACATTTCAGGCCCTTTAGCCAAATCCTTGCCTATGACAATATTTTAGTTTTCGGTTCTTGCCATTCCCTCTGGTCGTTGAGCCTTTGGATAAAAAAACTCACAGAGCTATGGTGTGGGGCTTTGTTGGGACAGGTGACTTTCCTCTAACCACACCTCTGCTTTCAGCTCCTCAAAAACCGGGTTGGCAGTAATGCCGTGTGGAAGTTTTACCATTTTTCAGTGACCAGATTGTGAATATTTCTAAATGTTTTATATTATTAATGTTACTGTGGTTTTTTGTTTTGAAATAAAAATTCTGAATGTACATTATGGTATCACAGGCTTGGTTTTGTTTTGTTTTGTTTTTGTCCTTCCTCTAAGAACAAAATCCATTTGATATCCTGGTTTAGCCATTCAGTACCTATTGTATTTGTCCCCATTTTTTCCTCCTTTCCCACCTCCACGCAGCTCTGGCCCCTCCTTCCCTCAAGCCATCACCACACTGTTGTCTGTGTCCATGTGTCATGCATGTATGTTCTCTGGCTAATCCCTTCACCTTCTTTCATCCAATGCACCCCTCTCCTCTGACAGCTGTCAGTCTGTTCCATGTAACCATGCCTCTGCTTCTATTTTGT
Organism: Macrotus californicus; assembly: GCA_007922815.1. NCBI lineage: Eukaryota > Metazoa > Chordata > Mammalia > Chiroptera > Phyllostomidae > Macrotus > Macrotus californicus. The sequence goes on along the minus strand of VMDR010009876.1, from coordinate 14,855 downwards.
TTGCTAATTTATTTTGTTCATTAGGTTCCACAAGTAAGTGAGATCATACGTTATTTTTCTTTCTCGGACTTATTTCACTTAGCATAATAATCTCCAGGTCTATCCAGGCTGTTGCAAAAGGTAAGAGGTCCCTTTTTTACAGCTGTGTAGTATTCCGATGTGTAAATGCACCACAGCTTTTTTATTCACTAGTCTACTGATGGGCACTTGGGCTGTTTCCAATCTTGGCTGTTGTGAATCATGCTGCAGTGAACATAGGGGTGTAGTATAGAATTAGTGTTTTGGGTTTCTGCAGATAAGTTGTCAGCAGTGGAATCACTGGGTTAAAAGGCATGTTCATTTTTAATTTGTTGAGGAAACTCCATACTGTTTCCCATAAGTGGCTGCACCAGTCTGCATTCCCACCAACAGTGCAACTAGGTTTCCCTTTTCTCCACATCCTCGCCAGCACTTGCTTGTTGATTTAATGGTAGTATCATTCTGGCAGGTGAGTAAATTTCTTATAAGTACAGCCTCAGACATGAAAATGGCAATTCTTGTTTGTTGTGCAGATGAAATGAAAACATCTTAATGCATTGCTTTGCATAGTTAAATTATGTTGCTTTCTTTCCCGGGTGAGAATTCTGTTTTTCTCTTAGGCACTTTCCTACTTTGTTTCTCCTTCGGTCTTTGATCATTAAAAATTAATCCTACACTAGTATGTCAGAATGTTCGTATCACATATATAAGTATATATGTCACTATCCTACTTAAGATTCTCAGTAGCTTCCAATCAACACAGAAAACAAACTTAAGCCTCATAGTGGGCACGACCCCTCCAGGGCAAGGTCCTGCTGCCTTTTCAGTTTGATTTACCATTTCTTAGCTCCCCGTTACATAGGGAAACACCTCACACCCACCACAACACATTTAACACCTCCATGCCTTCACTTATCGCGTCGTCCGGACACCGCCTTCCCTGTTTCTATCCACTGACTAAGGGTATTGGAGTGGCTGTTTTATTTATTTATTTGTTTTTAAGATCTTATTTAGTGAGAGGTGAAGGAAGAGAAACAATGTATGGTTGCCTCTCCCACACCCCCAACTGGGAATCCTGCCAGCAACCCCTTGGTTCGCAGACTGGCACTGAGTCATACCAGCCAGGGCTTTTTTAAGGTATTGCTTTGGGAGAAAAAGAAAAAAAAAACATTGATTTGTTGTTTCACTTATGCTTTGGTTTCTTGTATGTGCCCTGATGGGGGATGGAACCCACAATCTTCATGTAGCAGGACGGTGGTCTCTCCAGCTGAGCTACCCATCCTGAGCCTGAATGGCTGCTTGCTTCCACTCAGCCCAGGCATGAGCTCCATACAGCCTTTGTTACTCCTAGCATTGTCCTTACCTGAGGTGTCCAACCTTTTAGTGTCTCTGGGCCACACTGGAAGAAGAGTTGCCTTGAGTCACACATTAAATACACAAACACTAATGAAAACTGATGAGCTAAAAAAAAGTTCTGTGCATAATTTTTGTGATATCTGGCACCACAAATAAGCAAAAAAGTCTCCTTGTTCACTGAAGTCTAGCCCCACTGGTCCTTCTAGTTCTCACACATTATCAAGTTCATTATCACTTAAATGATCATTTACACTTGTCCCTTTGTGCTTAGAATATTCTGCCTCAAAATTCTGCATGGATGAGTCTATTTTGTGAATTACGTCTTGGTTCACAACCTCTACAGAATGTAAGCTCCATAAAAGCCTGTACTTTATCTGTCTTGTTCATACCTACAACACTGCCTGACATTTAATTGATGTTTATTAAGTGTATCAGTCTGGTTCCTATCTGAAGACAGAGATCGCACATTGATTTAAACAGAGTGTTTAATATAAAGAATATCAAGCTATAAAAAGAGTAAGTGAAATATAAAAGATACAAGAAAACTCAATATGGCATCCAAGAGCTGACGAGAGTATCCAAGTAAGAACAAGGTTGAAAGGGGGAGCCACCTCCCAAATGCAGAGGTTCAGGTCTTACCAGAGAAGGCATAGTTGCAGTCCACTAGATAACAGAGAAATTGGCTGCATTGCATGAACCAGAGCTGGTGAGCGTTCCCCAAGCGAGCAGAAGACACTGCTTCAGGTGAGCCACAACTGACAGTCAGACTGAGTCAGAGTACCCATATGGGTGGGAAGACTGGCACCTTGTAGAATAGTGATCGGCCAGACCTAGGCTGGGGCTGTGTGAGGTGTCTGAGGGAGCTTGTATTCTGGCTGCATGGCTGGGGAGGGCGCCACGAAAAGTTCTGTCATCTTCACCTGTGGTGTAGCCACTGGAACCAGCAAGAGATACCTCTTCCTCCCACAAGGCTCAGCACCGTCCACTGGGAAAGCTTCATTGTGCTTAACATTCTAAAGAAATGATATAAAGGAATCATATTCATTACCACCAAGCAGGTATTGAAGGATAAATTGGGAGCTCAGAGGCAATAGATAACTGGCACAATACTTAGATGGCTGGCTGGCTGAAGTGGTCTTTGGTTAACAGGATTTCCTCCTTCCAAACTTCCCAAAGCCATCTGCCCTTGGAATTAAATTCCAGTTGAAGTGTGTCACTTTTTTTTTTTTTTTTGAACCAAAAGTGTTTACTTCCTAAATTCGGCCGAAGTTCCAGCTGGGTGGCTCCAGCTGAGGTTGGGCCCGCAGGTCTTCCCAGAGCTAGCTAGGTGAGACAAGGGAAAGGCAAAGGGGAAGCCTCATCCTTTGCGCATCAGAGCTGTGCGGTGGTGACGTTAGGGTTGGGGACCAGGCTGCAGGTGGAGCTTGAGCCCCCCAGCTCAGGCTCTTCGGGTTGGTGGTCTTAACCGCACCGTCCCCTATCACCATGGAGAACCTCTTGGGTGTCGATTTCCAAAATGTGGCACCAGCTAATCATCTAGCAACAAATCTGTGTCCTTGATCCCGGCCGTGGTTGCAGGCGGGCATCCGCGTGGCTCCCTGCAGTATCACGGTCCCAGACTTGGCGGCGGCCGCCTGAAAGCACGGGGCACTCAGTTCCGCCAGACCAGGCGCGGCCCTGAGGCCTTGACTGCCCAACCTCCCCAGCCAGGCCATCGTGGGAGACGGCGCCTGCCCCGGGGTGACACCGTCAGACTCTGAAGGCGGCCAGACTTGGCGAAACCGGGTTCCCCGCGAGCCGCCCGCACTGCGCAGGCGTGGGCGGTTTTATTCAAGATAATGACAACCCTTTCTCGCTCTAACCCAGGATATATTTGGAACCCAGCAAACTTTCAAGTGCAGGTATTTCCTGCCTTTCTTATTCTGAGGGAAATGAACCCTTCCCGGATTGCTCTAGACTTTGTGACTTAATGATAGAGTTGAATCATCTGAGTTAAGATAGATTTCAGAGATTAAATTCAAATCTCCCCTCCCTCCTCTCTCTCTGTGAGCCTGGTCATTGAGTTGGCAAAACTGGAGCTGGCGTCCTTGTCGTTGACTAAACGCTCAAGGACTAGAATCAAGTTAAGCAGCCAACAAGCTGAAAGTGTGCCGGTTTCTACACACTTTTACCAAAATGTGTTATTATCAAACGTCTAATCCTTATCAATCTCAAGTGAGAAAGGGACCCTGTTTTTTACGTTTGCATTTTTATTGAGATTGAGCTTTTCAAATATTATTTTTGAATGGTTAGGAGGTATTTTTATTTTTTAAACAGAAAAATGCCATTTTTCTTCTTTCTTTTCTTCATTTTTTAAAGAAAATTTTATTTATTTATTTTTAGAGATGGGAAGGGAGGGAGAAAGAGAGGGAGACAAACATCAATGTGTGGTAGATGCTCACGTGGCCCCCACTGGGGACCTGACCCACAACCCAGGCATGTGCCCTGACCAGGAATCGAACCAACGACCCTTTATATAGATGATTATACCAAAGACCCACTCCAAGACTTGCCTAATGGTAAGTAGAAAGGGAGGGGTTTCATGACACTGGTTTGGAAGATTAGACATTTGATGCTTAGCAGGTCAGGAAAATGTAGACCTTACAACAAATTAGCAAATGCCACAAAGGTTATTGAAAATGTATACTGATAACGTACATGTGAAAGGGATACTGATAACATATTAGAAACAAGGTCAAATACACATTTGAAAACGAAAAGAATAACACTGTTTAGAAAAACAAAGCAGAGTATATAATATTGAATATCTATAAAGGTATTATGATGTTTGTCCAACGGAGTTAAACATTAACCATCTTTTCTATTAATTGAAATTTTATCTTAATATGTGATTAGAGTTATCTTTATTATTTTGAAAGGTTGATTTCTTCTTTATAGTCTAGTAAGATAAGAACTGAGAATTGCCATTGGATTTAGCAATATGGAGATCATCAGTGATTTTGACGGGAACAGTTTTGGTGGAAAGATGTTTTTGAAAATTTGATTGACATGGGTTCAAAATAGAATGGGAGGATATCAGATAAAATATACATCAAGAAAAGGAGTATTAAAAGAGAATAACAGAAACAGAAAAACAAAAGAGGATAATAGGATGATAAAATGATTTTTAAGAGATGACAAAAATAGCCCTGGCCCGGTAGCTCTGTTGGTTAGATTGGCATCCCCACACACCAAGGTGGTGGGTTTCATCTCTGGTCAGGGCACATACAAGAATTAACCAACGAATACATAAATAAATGGAACAACAAATCAACGTCTCTCTCTCTCAGTCTCTCTCTCTCAAATCAATAAATTAAAAAAATTAAATACAATGTAGGGAAAATAAAATTAATTTTAAAAAATGGATCAGAATTCATAGTAGACAATATTTTGAACATAATGATTATGAAAATATATTAAAACTTGTGTGATACAACTAGAACTGTGCTTTAAGAGAACTTACAGCTTTAAATATATAGATCAAAAAAGATGAAAGACTGAGAATCAATGATCTTAAGAAGTTATTCCCTGGCTGGTGGGATTCTCAGTGGATTGAGCGTGGGCTGCGAACCAAAGGGTCACTGGTTTCACTTCCCAGTCAGGGCACATGTCTGGATTATGGGCCAGGTCCCCAGTGGGGCCCACGTGAGAGGCAACCACACACTGACATTTCTCTTCCTCTTTCTCCCTCCCTTCTCCTTTCTCTAAAATAAATAAATAAAATCTTTTTTAAAAAGTTAGAAGAACAACAAATTAAGCCCAAACAAAGTAGAAAAAGTTAATTAGTTGACATCTGACTATCCTTTTTGCTGGCTAGAGAATCACTTAATTGACCAGAAACTTAGAACTGTCCACCTACCCAAAACAATGTAAAAAATTTGGGATACAACCCTTATTCTGGACAAATATTTGAGTGTTTTTTGCATATGGGAAGTTTCCTTTTATGAAATATGATTACCTTGTATCAACTTGTTTAGGCTCTCTTGGAATAGGTGCTATAATCAATAACTGCTTTATACAATATATAACCTGCCTTCATCTAAGAAAGCCTTACCAATAAAATTGATATGGAAAGTGACAATACCTTGTCACTACAAAATCATTTGGGATATATAATGTGTGATGTTGAATGAAAATGAATCAAAATTTTTAATATGTATTTTTTGAATATGTTGTAAAATATAATGACAAACACATAGTGAATGCTGAGAATGGCAACAGTTTCTATGTTCTAATATTTTTTCTAGGTCTTTTTTTCTGTTTATTAGTTCATTTTGATTAGAAAAACTCCAAAGATCATTCTGATTAGGATGCTGTGCTGGAGAAATGCAATGGGATAGCCAAATGTGAGTCATTAAAAGGTTTGAGGAGTAACATACTTAGATTTGCATTTTATTCTTCCTATATTATGGGGAAGGAATTAGAAGGAAGCAAGACCAGAAATAAAGGGTTTTCTTTAAAACTTTTATTGAACCTTGGCTGGTGTGGCTCATTGGATTGAGTGCCAGCCTGCAGACCAAAATGTTGTCAGTTCGATTCCCAGTCAGGGCACATACCTGGGTTGTGAGCCAGGTCCCTGGTTGGGGGAGTGCAAGAGACAACCAACTGGCATGTTTCTCTCTGTCTCTTTCTTCCTCCTTTCTTCTCTATCTAAAAATAAATAAATAAGAATTTTTAGAAATGTATTTATTGATGAGAGAGAGAGATCTGTTGTTCCACCACTTATTTATGCATTCATTGGTTGATTCTTATATGTGCCCTGATGGGGAATCAAACCCGCAGCCTTGGTATATCAGGATGAAGCTCTAACCAACTGAGCTACTCAGCCAAGGCCAGAAATAAAAATTTTAGTGATTGAAGGTACCAATACGAGCCTCACTGAGGAACATCTGGAAATTTGGAGTTAGGCAATTAGGTTTAAATCTAAATTTTACCATGTATAACCTGTACCATCTTTTGACATGTTGCCTAAACTGTTGGCTTCTTTTTATTATATAAAAATGGTTATAATAATAAATCTCCTTCATATGAATATTCAGGGAAGGATGAAAAACAACTTGCCCTGGCTGGTGTGGCTCAGTGGATTGAGTACATGCCTGAGAAGCAAGGGGTCACCGGTTCAACTCCCAATCAGAGCACATGCCTGGGTTGGAGTCCTGGTCCCCAGTAGAGGACACGCAAGTGGCAACCACACACTGATGTTTCTCTCCCTCTTTTCCTCTCTAAAAATAAATAAATAAAATCTCTAAAAAAGAACTTACTACACTAATTGCTCAATACTAGTAGCTGATATGGAAACCTGTGGACATGGCAGTGAAATTTCCATGAGAATTGTGGTTACCATTGACTGAGTGTTTAATCTTGTGAGGTCTTTTACAAACTTTAACTCTAACCCTCACCAGCACAGGATAAGAAAAGTCTTACTGGCTGGGGTGGGGGTGAGTGGTGGGGGGCAAATGCAGACAACTGCAATTGAACAATAAAGTAATAAAATCTTTAAAAAAAAAAGTATTACTCATATTTATTTTACAGATGAGGAAACTGTGTCGCAGAATCAGTTTAGTATATCTGTAAGCAGGTATGTCTGGGGTACAGGGGCTGCAAACTCTTAAATTGTAGATACATATTTGGAAACAACTAGCCTAGAGAGTATGGAGGTGATAGTAAAAAACAAGGACAAAGCAAGAAGACAGAGAACAGGTCTCATGACAGAATCTGGGGGAATACCACTGTTCATAGTTAGCAGAGGAAGAGAAACCCGTAAGAAGCCTGCAAAATAAAGATCTGAAAGGTATTCACAGGCCAAGGAAAAAAAGGTGATTTTTTAACAGGGTGTATTGCAATGTAAATATGTACTGAAATGGAAGTGTTCTCAACATACTGAAATGGAAATTCATACGAAAGTGCGTCTAAGATTAGAGGTTCTGGAGCCGGCTCTTCTTAGTTGTGCGTTCCTTGGCAAGTCATTAGTCTTGCTCTAACCCTCAGAATCTGTCAAAGAGAATAGTATCTCACCTTGTTTTATTAAGATCAAAGGAGAACACATGTAGAGTCACATAATTAGCATAAATGTTAGAGTCAAGTAAGATAACTCCTAAGGTTAAAGACTTGAACCATTTATGTTATCCCTAAGAAGACAGGCACCATGTATATATTGCTCATCTCAACAACACCTAGCAAAACAAGTATTTTAAATGAACTAGTGAAGGATGGATTTTGAGGTGATTTTTACATTTTAGCTTGATTACAGTGGCTTGTTAAGGCCAGAAAATGGATTACAGTGGATTGAAGGTACATAGAGCAGTGTCTCCATGGAGACAGGTTATAGTCAGCTCAGACTGTGAAGGGAAGGTAACATAACAACATTGGATATGTTGTTTAAACTTCCTGAAGGAGGGATGGGCTGGAAAAACAACAAATAAACAACTTCCCAAGCTTAAGTTTCTTTACATATAAATGATATTTAACCTTGAAGTGTAGCATAAGGATCATGAGAAATAAAATGGATATATTCCCATGTAAGAGAGTACTATATAAATGTTTGTTTTTTTTTTCAAAGAAAGAGAGAGGGAGAGAAACATCGACTGATGTATTGTTCCACTTATTTATGCATTCACTGGTTGATTCCTGTCTGTGTCCCGACTGGGTATCGAACCCACAGCCTTGGCATATAGGAAGATGCTATAGTCTACTGAGCTACCCAGCCAAGGCTGTAAAGTATTCTTGTAAGTATTTTTGTCTAAGTTGAAACTCACTTTACTTTTCATTGTTCTTTTGAAAGAAGAAAATGGCATAAGACACAGGAAAAAGCCATTGACAAAGTTAAGAATGATCATATTTCTCTAACCCTGATGAAGACTGATGTAGCAGATATTTAAACAAGGGCTTTTTCTTCATAGAGTATAGAGTCTCAGTAGATAAAAGGAACCATTTTTATTGACCTAATGAGATAGGGATTGAACACTGCTGATGGAATCTGCAAAGGCTTAAATAATTTGAGGCACATGGAGTATGAATTTAGGATTTAGCAGCTGACAAAGGGTAAGAGACTTAAGTAAGATGAGGGTCTAGGGGAGGCTAAGAATTAGGTAAGACTTAGGGTTGCAGAAAGGACAGGACTGTGTGGCTAATCTAGTGCAATGTGCATTTATTGTGTTGCCTGACAATGCTCACTCTGACAATGGAAAATGAATGAAATTCGTGTAAGACATAGGCACACTAACTATAGATAAATTATTCATCGGTAAGACATCAGATTTAGATCAGTAGATACATGTGCACACAACACAGAAAGAGATGGAAGGAGGAAGAAGCACCTAACACTCTTACCTGGTCTCACAGTAAGTATCCGTATACACCAGAAGCACTCAAAATCCATCATTCCTAAATGGACCATCCATTGATTACACCCATTCCTGCCTCAGAGGTGACCAACTAGTGAAAGTAAATTCCACAGTTGCTCATCAGGCTAAGCAGCGCTACTTTATGGCCAGAAGTACTTGCTGTCAGTGTCTGTGCCAGTGTAAGTCTGAGTGATGGCGTCTGGGTGCCTTTCCTCTGCAACACCCTCACCCTAATTCAAACTCAAGTTCTGGTCCGCAATCCTTGTTCCTGCCTTCACTACACCATGCATCAGAGAAGGGTCAAGTGAACCTTGCAACCCCTTCTCCCTTCCTGTGCCTTATTCTAAGTGCATTAGTAGGACCCATCTCATCCCCCACGCTTTATGCCCTGTGCTTAATTTGCTTCGAGCATCTTAATTGGTCCGAGATTTCTGTCATGGTAGTGTACATGTAGTGTTTACCTGTGCATTAAAGTCATTTTCCAGGCACTTAACCCTCTAAAATTCTCAAGGGCGCATCCTCCTTGGCCAGAGTTTATATCAACCACCAAGAAACCAGGATTTGCTTAGAGACTGACCACCAGCTGCTGCTTCTTTTCAATCAGGTTACACTTCAACCTCACACCAAGGGACCTATTCAAATGCCTACATTTCCGTATCCTTAAGTCAACCAACTTCCTGTGCTGGAAGCTTTTGTCTGCCCCAACTGGTTCTTTATTTAACAAATTCCCTTTATGTCTCGCTAGAGGCAAAGCTCACTTGGCCCTGGGAGCCAAGGGTATTTACTTTACTAAAAGCCCCTCCCCCACTTTCCTGCCCGTCTGGCAGTTGTCTGCCTTTCCTTGGGTTTGGAGTCTTGGGCTGACTTTTCCCTGTAGACACCAACTTTTCTAAATATTGAGTACGATGATTTAGAACAGAATTAAATGTGCTTTTTTACTGTGAGAAGTGTGTGCTTGAACTTCACTAAGCAGAGTATATTCTCCTCCCACCTCTTCCTTTTGTTTTCCATGTTCTTGTTCTTATCAAAGTAGGTAAAAGGGGTGTCGAGCTGCATGTTGTAAGAAAGATGTGTGCTCTGTTGTGTGCTTCTCCCACTTCTGAGCATCAAGTCCAGACTGAAAGTCAGAAGACCCAGGCCACTCAGTCCACTGTGCTTCTGCCTCTCAGGCACAAACTGAAATGGAAATGCAAGATGAAAATCGAGACAGTGATTTTTAAAAGCTAGGATACAGGGTGTGGCAAAAGTAGGTTTACAGTTGTGAATACACGAAAGTTTATTCTTGTATTATCCATTATTGTATTATTTTTCGTGCGAATTGTAAAATAATTTTGTCCTGCCCTGTATACAAAGCAACTAAAATAGGACACTGGGAGGAATAACCACCCCCTTCCTTTTGGGAGAACAGAGAGCAGAATTTTGAAGGGATGTGAACAGATGGAAAGGCTGGGAGGTGAATTTATAATTAATTTTATCTTTATTCTACCTCCTTCTACACTATTTTATATTCTTGGTGATTCTGTGACCAAAAAAGATAGGCTGAAAAGCTTGTTTTTAAAAACAAAAATAATCATATTTTTCATTTTTTTATATTGTAGTTTTTCCATTACCATTTATTCCCCTTATACTCTCTTCCACCTCCTCCTGCCTCCCCCTGATAAGCTTAAAAATTTTTTCACTTATTGATTTTAGTGAAGGAGACATCAACTTTTTTGTTCCACTTATTCGTGCATTCACTGGTTGATTCTTGTATGTGCCCCGATGGGGAGTTCGAATCTACAACCTTGGTGTTTTGGGATACTGCTTTAACCAACTGAGCTACCCAGCCAGGGCTCTCCTAATATTTTTTGGCAGTCTCTTCCAGCTTTTGTGGTGACATCCTCACACAGATGATGAATCTGGCCCTAATATTTATCAGCTGAATTCTCAAAGAGTGATCTTTTATCTTCTTAGGCACTAACTACACATTTTTAAGTTTTTAAAAACATATAAACTATAACTTGTTTTATAATCACTATTATCTAATAGTGCTTTAATAAATTAGCCAGGTAGAGTTCTCATTTAACCATGAAATCTGCAAGAAACAAAAGGAATGGCCAGTCCACAAATATTGTGCAATTTCAGGCATGAAGTTCAATTTCTATTATTTATGAAAACATTTTTTCCATATTTTAAAACATGTCTTAAGATGTTTAAAGTGACAAAATGTCAGTAGCAACATAATTTGTGGGGGCAAATAACCAAAACAGAAACAACTTAATTTGTAGTACACCTGTAATATATACCATATAGCAATAAAAGTGAGTCAGACCTAAATATACTGATATGGAAAGATATTCCTGACATTCTCTAAATAGAAAAGGCAGGCTGAACAAAATGCATACCATAATCCTGTATTTGAATAGGGAGAAGTGTGTTATGATTCTGTTAATGTCATTTGTCTGCATGAAAATGTCTGGGGAGACATTAACAGTGATGTTAACAAAGTGTAATGATCTTGTCTTAATTTTTATTTTTACTTATTTTCTTAAAAAATAAATGAATGAAATCGTAAAAAAGAAAAAAAAAAGGAAGATGCCCTTGCTGGTGTGACTCAGTGGATTGAGTGCCTGGGTTGTAGACCAGGTCCCCAGTAGGGGGTACGTGGGAGGACCACCCCTCACTCCGCCCCGCCAATTGATGTTCTCCTTCCCTTCCCTTCTCTCTAAAAAAATGAATAAAATCTTTTTTTTTTTTTTAAAGGAAGAAATGCTTTGGTAGAGAATATTTGAGAAAGAAACTATCTCAACCTTGCCTAATAAACTTAGGGAAAAAATAGGGAATCTCACTTTTTTGCATGTAATTATCCATTTTTACGATCCTTTCAAACAAATGTATTTCTAAATTCTGATACACAAAGTTGAAGACGTCATGGTAAGTGAAAAAATTAGTTTTCAAAAGAGAATGTACGGCCCTGGCCAGGTGGCTCAGTTGGTTAGAGCGTCATCACAACACACGAAGGTTGTGGGTTCGATCTTCCGTCAAGGCACATACAAGCAACCAATGAATGCCTAAAAAAGTGGAACAAATTGATTTCTCTCTCTAAAATCAATACTTTTTAAATTAAAAAATACATGGTATAATCCTGTCACAAGGTGCACTTATATCCATTAAAACTCACCTGTAGTGCTCGCTCCAGTAGCACATGCTAAAATTGGAATGATACAGAGATTAGCATGGGCCCTGAGCAAGGAAGACAGGCAAATTCATGAAGCATGAAGTAAAAAATGTACATGTAAAACCACCCATATACAATAGCTGTAAGCTGTAGAAAGTGTTTATCATTGAATAGATGTTTTTAGTAGATTCACTTTATTATGTATTTCTTAAATTTGTTTTTAATAGCAAGTGTCTTTTAGTTTTGCAATCAGGATGTACAATTTTATAAAAAGATAAATCAAAAATGTTCTTTGGAAATGATTACAAAAGAAAAAGTTCTTTGGCCCTGGCTGGTGTAGCTCAGTGGATTGAGCATGGGCTGTGAACCAAAAGGTTGCCAGTTTGATTCCTAACCAGGGCACATGCCTGGGTCGTAGACCAGGGGCTCAGTAAGGGGCATGTGAGTGGCAACCACACACTGATGTTTCTCTCCCTCTTTCTCCTTCTCTTTCCCTCTAAAAATAAAATCTTTTTAAAAAACGTTCTTTGCTTCCTTAATGATTGATTTTGCTATCCTCTGCCTTAGGTTTTTTCACCCCCTTTTTCAATCTTTTTTCCCGTTTTCTTCTCCAGTATCTAGCATGATGCTTTCTTTGAAGGTGACAGGTGCTCCCGTCCACTTTGTTACTCTAAACTTTCCTTAATTCTTCGCCCTCCGTGCCTATTCCCAATGCCTAATAAACCAGAATTAGTGCAAAACATAAGCAGTTAACCAGGGGTGTGAAAAATTGTTCCCTGACATGGGCCAGTCGTGCAGAGTTGAACTTAAGTTTCCTGGGTTCTATCACTTTGTAATAATAGTTTCTTTTCCCAAGTTTCTATGCTCTGGTTCACCATTTAGTATTTCCTCAAAATTTTGGCATTATGTGCATTTAGTTAGAGCCAAACATTTTGTAGAAATGTTAGTGACAAATTATTTTCTTAAAAAAAAAAAAAAAAGCTCTAGTTTAATCTAACTACTTTTGTTTAATCCTTCACTCATACACTCAAAATTTAAGTGAAAAAGGCAGGTGGCAGGAACAGATCGATTTTTTTCAAAGTCACAGTTGAATCTGTCCTTGGAAAGTAAGACTACAAAGTGATGACTTAGAGAATGGCATTTCGTATACTATTTTCGTAAGTCAATAAAACGTTTTGTTCCAGTTTTCTACTTGCTTCATAATATAATGCTTGGCACAATCTCAAACACCTGACAGTTGAAAGGAATAGCATGTTGTCCTTAGGTCTTGGCAGAAATTAATTATCCTGCCTTCCTTCTCTTCTATCGAACGTCTAGATAATTGGGTTGGATGACATTATAGAGCGATATTGGCAAATTGGGAGAACCATGAGGAAGATGACTGAGAAAACTGCTCTGGTTATTCTCTGCATCTCTGATGCTTCAGAGAGCTGGAGGTTTCCATGGAGGGAAAAGCAGAGTAATGAATGAAAAGTGCTCCCAATCCAATAAACTTGGGACAAACCTGGGTGGGAAAAGAGCAGTAAAAAGGGGCTTTATTAGTGTAAGTTATAGGAGGCTGCTTGGCTTCTTCTGAGATGAGAACATAGTTTACCTAAAAAAAAAAATTCTATTTCAAACTAGCCCAAGTATTTACTTATATATTGGTCTCTGATCCATTTTTTTTCAGTCTTAACATTAATACATTTATCAAATCATACATTAAAATGACACATTAAATTGTGCTGTGTAGTTGATCTACAAATATAAATGTCAAAAAATAAAAGCACTTTATTTTTAAAATGTTTAAAAAATAAGCCTGTTTCGACAGTTACTCCGGGCAAGGTAGAATTACACTGATGAAGAGCAGTCACAGAACCTTTCATGGATGTGACATTCCAGTGTTTGCTTCTCTCTCCCAGCTGCCTCTACAAACCCAAGAGCTCTGCTTACCACTTTCCAAATTCTTCAGATGTGTCACTCTTCTTTAACTGAAAATAGCCACAAATTTTATTGTTTCAATATTACACATGCAAGGAGGATATAAATTTGTTCAGGCTTAGTTAATGTCATCTATCATATCCTTGGTGACTACTCATTTCTAAGACAGCAATCTTCCCAGTGGCTAGAGAAAATTTCAGTTAATCCCACCCCCCCAACACACACACACACACACACACACACTTCAAAAATGCAGTAAATACCCATGTTGAGCAGATTTTTACTCATTAGACCACTGGGTGAAAGTAGGGTAGAGCCAACTAATGGGCAAAATAGACATTTTATTTATTTGTATTTAAACTTATAAATCAACCAGCCAAACTGGCATTATGATGACACAGCAAGATACAAAACATCTATCACAAATACTTGAGTAATAAATTGGGGTTTATAGTAAAACAGCAAAAGGGGCAGCAGAGAAAATCAGTTAAGTATATTGTAGCTTAACCATTCACCTGAACTGAGGTTTTTAACAGGCCTCAGTCCCAGAAAACACGAATACTCTTTTATCACACATCTTTGTACTTTTACTTTCTATTCTTGAGTTTGAGATTCTCTACCCTAGAGTAATTCAAAATCGCATTATATTTAATCATCTATAGCCAGAGACATCTTATATGTCTATGGCAGCAAGACTACAGAAATCTGACTAGACTCATCATACCTCACCCCCACCGCTCCAAGTTGGCATAATAGGGATAATGAGAAGCAGCATATCAAGGCAGAGATACACAGAAAAATCCTAGGAGAGATACAGCCACCGCCCAAATTGACTATACCTGTCATCACACTGAATGTTCATGGCTAGATGTTTGTGGAGTCAGGCTGCATGTTCATGGAGTAATCTGGGAATAAATCCAGGGTTTGCTGGGTGCTATAATACATAGGGGTTTGCAGTATTGCATCATAGCTTTCCCCAGCAGTTTCCAAGGTGACCTCTAAATCACTGATGGGAGTTTGCT
>VMDR010009875.1:0-32241 GCA_007922815.1 Macrotus californicus | reverse complement strand
CAACTAGAACAGGAACAGAATCACAGAAATGGAGATCACATGGAGGGTTATCATCAGGGAAGTGGGTGGGGAGAGAAAGGAAAAAGGTACAGGGAATAGGAAGCATAAATGGTAGGTAGAAGATAGACAGGGGAAGGTTAAGAATAGTATAGGAAATGTAGAAGCCAAAGAACTTATATATATGACTCATGGACATGAATTAAAGAGGGAGAATGTGGGTGGGAGGGGGTGTGCAGGGTAGAGGGGAATAAAGAAGGGAAAATGGGACAACTGTAATAGCATAATCAATAAAATATATTAAAAATTAAAAAATTAAGAAAAACAAAATTTACATTTTATAGAACATATTATGTGTCTATATTTTCTTCTGAAACACTTGTTCTTTATTTTGGGGAATCACAAATTATTTAGAAAATAGAAAGCCATGAGTCTTCTTCCCAAGGAAAAAAAAATACAATATATGCACAATTGGGAATACAATTTTAAGGAGTTTATGAACTTGAGGTTAAAACCCCTGAGTTTGACTTGGCTACATCAGGGAAGGCCATGATTTTATTCTGTGTTATCTGTCTATCTAAATTAGGGTGAAAAGGCAACATCTTTCAGTTATATGCTACTGTATAGCAAATTTAGTGGCTTAAAAGAAAAGCAACCTTTTATTGGTGAGGATTTTTCAATTCCAGCAGGACACAGTGGGGTTGGCTCTGCCCCATGTGCATTGGCTTGGGCAGCTTGACTGGGGAATGGAGGAACCAGGATGGCTTCACTCACATGTCCGATGTACCACTGGGGACTGGCTCCTCTCTCTCTCTCTCTCTCATCTCATAGCCTCCAGGGCATCTCTCCACATGAACTCTCCAGCAGGATAGTCAAACTTCTTCATAATGATCCAAGGCTTCAAAAGGGAGCCTCTGATTGCATCACGCTTGCTAACATCCCGTTGGCTCAAACAAGTCATATGACTAAGCCTAGAGTCAATCTAGAGGGGAGCTAAACAAGGGTGTTAATATCAGAATGTGTGATTTATTGGGGGTCACCAAATAAATAGTTTATAACCCAGTCTTCCTGAAAAAAATGAACTGTTATTAAAAGAGCAAACAACCCCTTAAAGACACTCCACAATAAGGGTAGAATTGTATTTAATTCTTCCCACTATTTAGGCCTCAGTCAAAATCTTTCTCAGGGCATCTGATTAGGTCATATCTTCCTGTTAGTCACTATCCAAGAACTACATGCCTTTCTTCCTAGATGCATATTATAGCTAGTAATGATGTGTGAATATCTTATTTCTTATCACCCAAGCCAAATTTTGTACTCTTTTAGGATAGCGACCATACCGCTTTTTTTACTATTATGTACTAGGTCCTGGTCCAGAATCAGGCACATCGTAGGCTTCCATAAATATTTGAAGAAGGAAGGAAAGGAGGGAGGGAGAGAAAGAGGGAGGAAGAAAAGGAGGGGAGGAGAGGAAAAGAAAATAAAAGGGAAGATAAAGGAAATTCAATATGATGTAAGTTGCAGAAATTTAAGATATGATTTGTGTAACAGTAACATTCATTAGATAGTAGTATGTACCAGATAATATACTAAGGTAAATATCTCATTTAATCTCCAACAACCCTATAAGAGTTAACATTATTCACTTCATTTTATGGATGAGACTAAGATTTATAGTAGTTGTGTGACTCACCCGAGGCTGAAGAACAGACAAGTGGCAGAGCTTACTTTTGACACTGAACAGTCTAACCTTAGAGTCCACACTCTTAACCAGTCTTAACCAGTATATCACTTCTAAGGACGAATTAAAGTTTAGAAGCAAAAGGATAATAACTAAGAACGCAAACTAACTTGAGTGTCCTCTCAAGGACTTTCTGAGAAAAGATGAACACATGGTCAAAAGAAAATGAAAAAAAAATGCTTTTGGTTTTGAGAGGAAAAAAAAATTTCAAAAGGATGGTGGAGATCAAGCAGAAAAAGTGGAGTGAAAAATGAAAGCATCAGGGAGATAATGAGGCAGAAAGTACTGACAGGGAGGGACACTGGTAGGTGGACCCAGATTTCATTAGACAGGAGGTGATGCAAACACCTCCCAGGAGGTAGGAAGAAGGATTACCTAGTTAAGGTATTAAAATTGACTTTGCAAAAGGCAGCTCCCAAGATGAGTCATAATTTCAAACATTATGGAAAAATAGAAAATTTTATAGCAGGTGCAAATTTCTATTAATCACGAAATCCTCATCTGACACTTCTGGTTTTCTGCGGCAGAGATAAAAAATATAAATCTTTCTCTATAGAAAAGTTAAATAGCTAAAATTAGAAAAGATGGATACAACCAAGCATTAGTGAGATTGCAGAACAATGGGATTCTCATAACTTCTTAGTGGGAGTGTAATCTGGTACAACCACTGCCAAAAACAGCACCCACAGCAGCTGAGTATACATGTGTATTCTATGTACCAACAATGTCACTCCTGAGCATATACCCAACCGAACTGCTTCTGTATTCATCATAGATGTACTAGAATGCCCAGAAAAGCACTATTCATAATGACCTCTGGCTTGGAACCTCTCAACCGCCTATCAACAGTAGAATGGATAAATCAATCATGGTTATTCATACACTGGAATACTACACGGTAATGAGCATGGACAATGTACAGCCACATTAAAGACTAAGGAAGAAGGTCACAAACATGAACATTAAAAGTAAAAACAAAACAAGAGGCAAACTATGCTGTGAGAAGTCAGGATACTGATTATCCTCGTGGGGAGAAGGAGGAGTGCCTGGGCGGGGGCGGGGGCTGGGGGGGGCCTGAGGGAGACTTCTTGGATGATAGGTGTACTTCTCTCTATGAATATTATACCTCAATAAAAAATTTCAAAGAAGTTATAGCCCTTTTTAAAAAATAAGATAAATCTCTTCAAGAACTCAAAACTGAATGGAAACACAAAGAAATAAAAGGAGCAGTGGGCAAGAAAAGGAGCAGTGGAAGTCAGGTAGCAATCTTCTATTCACAGTCAGTTTAGGAAAAATGGCAGGGGTAGGGGCATCGTTCTGATGATTCTGAATGAACCCTATGACCAGAGATCTTGGGAAAGTTCACATTCCTGTCTGTCAGTGTCATTGTTTCAAGTCAATTCTAAGAAACAGAAAGGTACATTCCTCTCACTTCTTCCTCATGCCGTATACATGGTGAGTTCAGAGTAAATGTATGGTACAGGAGTAATGAATAAACAGAACAAAGTTTTATTTTAAAGTTTGTGTCTTCAGTTAGATTCCTCTGGCATCAGACTTTAAGCATGTATATTTGGGTGATGCCCCCTTGAAGTACCTGTAGCAGAGCAGTGGAGTGTGAGACAAGGAAGGGAAAAAGCCAGTTCTGGGTGAGTTAATTAGATTTCCACCATGAGCAACTGGGGCTCAATACCACTGCAGAGCTCACAGCATGAACCACCTCAGAGTGGTCCCACCTCCCAAGGTGTGAGAAAGCTGATGTATTGATCCTCTAGTTTGCGTATATGTCCTCAGCTAAGGATTATTCCCAGAGGACTAACTCCTTGGTTTGTCTTGAGGGAATCACACATGCTTCCAATAGAGTATCTTGGAATGTATGGTGCTCAGGGGGAAAGTGATGGGCAGCAAAGGCATCTGCAGCTGGTGGCCATAAAAAATCTTTATTTGAAACATAATTTTGTCCTCCTACAATGATGGATATGGACCATGACTGCAGCCTGGAGAGCTCGAATTGGAGTGCAAGAGCTAAAAATAGAAATCATAAAAATCTCAATAGAAAATAACTTGAAGACCCCCTTCCTTGGTCACTCCTTGATGCTTAAATCCTTATTCACACTGTTCACTCAATAAACACCCTGAAGTGACCCATCTGAGAAGCTTTAAGAATGACAATATCTGAATCCACATTCCACGTTTTCTTTACATCTCTGGAGCTGCATACTTTTAAGCAGTCCACTCTGAGGAGGAACATGGCCTGTTTTGTCCACGTCCTTATATGACTGAGAACTTGAGCTACTATAATTTTCAACAATGAGACATTATACAAATCCACTCTGTCTTCATTCCAAATCAATTAGAGGGTGGAAAGAATGCAAGATTCATTTTGAAATTTCCAGAAAAGTCATTGAGATGACTTTTATGATTTTTAAGATCAATATTTAGAAGATCTAAGCCTCAGCTACTTTAGAAGCAAAGAGACCACCCCCCATTGGTCTCATTAGGACTCTTCCCAACCATCCTGTTAATACTAATTCCACACTGATGGTGAAATATTGACGTAAAATTTAATGGTTCCTTAGTTAAGCATCAACATTAGCTTATTAAGGTAAAGAGGAACTTGTACAGTTTTGGTGCTAAGTAATTTCAGATAGTGAGATGATGAAAGAGGGTTTTTCATGTGTCATACATAACCCACACAGGGCACTGAGACTGCTGGCACGGAAGTTTGGAAATCCAGAGAAAGCACCCTCCCTCTTGTCCCCACAATTTTTTAAAAAATGGAAAGAAAAGAAAAGAAACAGCAAAAACCTAGCTCCAAGCAAAGCCCGTTTGGATACAGTTTCCAGAGAGGAAGGCATCAAGGGCATAAAGATCTGGCAAGGGAAGGTTATTTAAGGATGCTCTTTCATAACTGCTCCTTGGAGAAAAGCAAAGCCCTTGAACTACTTTTTAGTTTGTGATGTGGTAAAAACTTAAAGCCACCAAAGCTTTGACAAAATATCTATTCTGAAAATATTATGACTGATTGTGAATCTAAAAATGGACAATATGAGAAATATCTATGTATGGAGAGTTAGCAGCCTCTTAAGGGACTGACCAGAGTAGCAGTAAGGGCCATTATTTATTACTCTGTAATGGTGCCCAGCCAGTAGTAGGTACATAATAGGTTCTCAATAAATTATTCTAAGGGTTTTTTCCAAGGAGTTACATTAAAAAATTTTGTATCTGAAAGTAATTTTCAAACTTACCAAATTTGCAAAATGAGCTACACCTTTTTAAAAATTGAAATAGTCGGATATAACAGGAAATGGGAGTGACAGCTGCAAAATCCAGAAGCATGTTGGTAATGCCACTGTTCAGAGCTGCCTCCTTGTGCTAGAGTAGGAGCATCTTCCAATGGGAAAGAAATGGTTCAGAAGACATGACTTGCCCTGACCATCTACTTCTACTTCTTTGTCTTCATGCCCCATCTTGTGGGAAACTGCAAATGAGAGCATTTAAATTATGAGCAACATCCCCTTTCTTTTATTTTCCTTTGTATTTAGCTTTTACACTAGCTGAACATAATTTTCCTATTATCTATAAACCTGTGATTTCTGAAAGTTTATAGACATTCGATCAGTTTCACACCAAAGATCTGAAAAACATGAGATGATGGTAAGTGCAAGGCGAGTAAGATCTGGGTGGTCCCTCCCTGCTTTCTTCCTCCTCAGGGGAGTTGGATTCAAAGCTGTTCTTATTTTGTTTTTTGTTTCATTGATTGATTGGTTGGTGTTTTACCTCAGTGCTTTCTCAGACTTCTGAATTTCCTTGTCTATAACACAGAGCACAACCACTCAGTGAACGGCTAAAAACCCTTTTGTCTTAAACAATTTATTTCACCTTTGCCCCTGGACACAGTGGGAGCTTTTTGTGCTTTACTTTGCTGTGTAACTGACTTGTTGTAGGTGGGCATTAATGGAGGCAGGTGGTAGAAAAAGGATCTAAATGACAACATAGTGTCAGATCTATTAATGAACAAAAAAAAATAGATCTAAGGTCAAGTCAGAGATTTTCCCTTTGGCCATTTGCGGCAGATTGCATTGTTAAAGATGGCCACTGTGGTATCTCCCACCTATTGCTCTTCTTAGGAGAGGACTATGACACTCCTCCCCTTGTGGTGTGAGGTGGTGTGAAATATGCTCTCTTGCTGAGTTGGAGCTTATGACTTCTGAGGGTAAGTTATAAAAGTCCAGACAGCATTCTTAGTGGGACACTGGCTTGGAGTCTTAAGGTGCCATGTAAGCAATCTAACTGTCCTGAGTAGCCATGCTGTGAGGAAGCCCAAAATAGCCCCTGCAAAGACCACTCAAAGGCAGAGAGACCTGATGACCACCAGCTGTGTCAGGCCCTTTTCCTGCTATAGCCACGTTCTACCGATGACCACTGGACGCCTGAGCCAGAGCCACCCCGCTATGCCCTTCCTGAACTCCTGACCCTCAGAAACTGTGAAAGACAATTAAATGATTGTTGTTGTTTAAGTCACTAATTTTGGAGTGATTTGTTACCCAGAAATAGCTGTCTGGAACACTCTCCATATCTGAGAAAGCTTAACAATACCAAATTGAAGAGAAAATAGCTACCACATAAAACTCTGTTCATGTCATATTATTTTCTTAATGATAAATATTGTACTATATTTTTGAAAATATGGATATGATTCATCAACCATGTAATTTTAGTGCTTCTCAATTAATTAATTAATTTCCAAAGCCTTGGGGTTATAAAACCGTTTTAGGAATATGAACCTAATGTAACTAAACTTGATAGACCCAACAAACTGAGTTGTGATTTTGATGTGTAGAGAAGCAATCACTTTTATTCAGTCTGCCAGACATTCATGAACATGGTAACATATTATATAATTGATTTGCAACAAGAGTTATTCTCAGCTTTGACATTCTGATTGGATAAAAGACTAACTCAATAGGGAATTGGTTACATGAGTCAGATGAACTTGACTCACCCTGATGTGCGTAGTACAAGGTAAAAGAACAGAGCTGACATGTGTACTGAATGTCAATTTCACAGTGAAAGGGGCTTTAGTGGTGTCACTGACAAAAACATAGGACTTGAATGAAGAGAAGTTAACTTCTTCAAAGCCAAGTCCTTCAGCCCATGGATTTTTGCATTACTCAGAGACTTCTTGGTATAAAATGCACTTCATTCAGGTAAGCTGCCACATGCTTTGAGAAGGGAATATATCAGTTACCTTTAGCTGTTAGACAAACTATCCCAAAACTGAGTGACTTAAAACAATAACCATTTTATTTTTATTTTTAAAGGTTATTTATTTATTTATTTATTTATTTTTAGAGAGAGGAGGGGAAAGAAGGGAAAAAGAGAGGGAGAGAAACATCAATGTATGGTTGCCTCTCTCATGTCCCCCCCCCCGGGGAACCGGCCCGTAACCCAGGCATGTGCCCTGACTGGGAATCGAAATAGCGACCCTTTGGTTCGCAGGCTGGTGCTCAATCCACTGAGCCACACCAGCCAAGGCACAATAACCATTTTGTTAGTTTACGATTCTGTGGATCAGTCAACAATTCTGGTCTGGATTGGATTAGCATTAATCGGACCTGATGGGTTTTGTCAAAGGGTCCAGAAAGCCCAGATGCCTTTAGGGTTGGTTGGGTCAGGGTTTATTCAACTCTTGTCTCCTCTTACCTCAACCCATAGACTCAGATAAGCCACGATTAGCTTCCTAGAGCATGTAGCAGAGAAAAACATGGGTGCACACAAACACACAAGAGCATGCACACACAGAGATTGATCATGTGTCTACAGTCAATCAGCAGGTTGGCTGGTGACTGGATAATGTGAAGGTGGCTTCACTCACTGCTTGGCTGTTGGCAGGCTGTAGGTCAACTGGGTTACTTCTGTTCTTTTCCTTATGGTCTCTCACCCTGTAACAGGATAGCAGGATAACATAGGGCCTCAAGGTTCCAGATGTAGCAAAAGAGAGCAAACCCTAAAGCAAACCATTCAAGCTTCTGTTAAGTACCATGGGACAAAAAAAATCACATGTCTAACCTGGATTCGAGGCATGAAGTACACATCCCATCTCTTCATGAGAAGAGTAGCAAAATCTCATCGCAAGGAGGTGTGCATTTAGGGAAAGGAAGAATTCAGGGCCATTTTTGCAATCTGCCATTGGGAGCTGGTCACGGTCCAACCATAAACCCACAGTCTAAAATCTGAGAAGTGCAGCTTTCATTCATTCAACAGGAGCTGCCAAAAGGAAACAAAAAGAAAACCAACAATCCCTCTACACTTTCTCGATCTCTAACAGCCTGTCATCTTCAAAAAGGACCAGAATATTTAGTTCCAGACAGTTGACTCTGAGATACAGAGCATAATATATTTTTAAACACATAATGATACTGATTCAGTGTAACAGTTATTATAGATTATAATATGAGAAGTTAGAAAAAAGCCCCTCGGAAATAAGATTAGAAATGACATTTAAGCTCTGCAGCTTCACTGGGACCCGGGAAAAGAAACACAGAAGAAAAGTTTACTTAACTTTCACCCTCCTAATGAACATTATGAGGACAAATATTCTGTTCCCATGTACCTTTTTGGCACATGGTTAATTTGTTAAGTCCAAATGGACAAGTAAAGAGAGCCCCTTTATCTTCATTAAACCCAATGAGAATGAATGGCAAACTACAGCATCATTAATCTGACCTGATGGGTTTTGTCAAAGGGTCTGGAAAGCACAGATGCCTTTAGGGTTGCTTGGGTCAGGGTTTATTCAACTCTTGTCTCCTCTTATCTCTGCCCATAGATTCAGATAAGCCACGATTAGCTTCCTAGTACATGTAGCAGAGAAAAACATGGATGCACACAAGCACACAAGAGCATGCACACACACAGATCGATCAACCAGCATGATAACTGGAATGGAGGTATAAGAGAGACAAGGAAGAAGCAGGTGATAGTGTTCTCTGTTCTCTCTCTGGCCACACTGACTGGATATGGATCCATAGGAGACAGATATAGTTGTTAAAAGCATGGACTTGTAAGCATGCTGCCTGGATTTGAATCTTGGTTCTCCTACTTTCTGGTTGGGTGATCCTGGGCAGGTTACTTAACCTCACTGTAACTTGGTATCTTCATCTGTTAAAACAAAATGATAGCAAAACTCATGAAGTTATTGTGAAGGTTAAGTAAGTTAATATTCCTAAAGTGCTTTGATTAGTACCATTCTTAGAGGTAGCATTATGTAAGAGTTACTGAAGGGCAGCATAAAACTGCTGAGTGGCTTTGTAACACCTTGAACTACTTTGGAGTGCAGGTGACAAAGTGTGGCTGAAAGATGGGGATGTGATCCTCTTCCAGCCCCAACACTGAGTCTTCAGCAATGTTGAAATGTACTAGAAGCTTTGGTATCATTCTTCTTTAACAAAGACCTTGAAATGAGTGTGAGAGTAAAGGCAAAGGCGGAAATGGGGTCTCTCCAGGCACCATCACTAACAGGAAAAGACAGACAGTGAGGATGATGGATCATGTTACAACAGTTGAAACAACCGTCAGAGATGGCTGACTGTTGATTTGTGAGTACACATGAGAGACCCTTTGTGGACCTCCCAGAAGTAATACACTTGTTGTAGCTTGATGGTTGGTTTATGGATTCATTAGAAGGTGTCTTTATTCACATGTCTGGCAATTGATACTGACTTACCTGGAGCACCCATACACAGCCTCTCCATTGGTCTGAGCTTCCTCACAGCATGGCAACCTCAAAGTATTCAAACATCCTCCCAAGTAGATCAGTCTTCCAAAAGCAGGTACCCCAGCTAGCAAGGTGGAAGCTGCATCGCTCTCATGACCTAGCCCCAGAAACTACTCAACATTTCTTCTGCTACTTTCCGCCCATTACTAGTGAGAAACAAGCTTGTTCAGTTCCAAAGGAAGTGAACATAGACTGCACATCATGATGGATGAAGTGTTGGGGTCACACTGCAGAAAAACATAAGTGATGGGAGCTATTGTTATAGCTAAAATGCTAATCAGGAACAGGGCATATAAAGTGAAAAGATATTTATTTTAACTTTTTCTAGTTGAGTAAATGATCTATTTAGCCTACACAATCTTTATCTTTTTCTATGGAAATATTACAAAGAACAATACTGATATTATGTTGTCATTTGTGCTTTGCTATGTGCTTTGTTAGAGAACAGAAGTAGGAACCTAAAAGTCAATTGTGTCTTTTGAAG
The DNA here is from genome assembly GCA_007922815.1 of Macrotus californicus. NCBI lineage: Eukaryota > Metazoa > Chordata > Mammalia > Chiroptera > Phyllostomidae > Macrotus > Macrotus californicus. The sequence continues at coordinate 22,245 of VMDR010009875.1, read as the reverse complement.
CATAGTAATTCTATATGGTAAAATGTTGACAAAACTTGTTATATTAGTAAAATTGGCTTAGCAAGCACAAAAAGAAAGGTATAGGCTCTCATGGCCAAGAAAGATGCTGGATAGTTCACAGAACTGAAAGAAAGACATATGTGACTCAGAATCTAGAGAACAATACCTGAGTTAGTCCTACCAGCAACACTCCCTCTCTCTGCCACCCCTCATCTTTGTTTGTCTCTTTTTTTTTCCAATGTTGTCCTTATTGTTTTCTACTAAACACATGGCACCTTCTCCATGAGACTGAGAAATGACCAACCAGTAACCATACGAGAAGGCAGACCTTTTTCAATGTCAGTGTGTCTGTTCTAAGGAAAGACTGATTGTCTTTGCCCAGGTCATATGACCTTGCTTGCAATTCCTCCTGACTGAGGGGAGGGGGTGATGATTCCTCTATCTATAATTGAGATCTCCCACTGATACCATACAGAACAAAGATGAAGCATCACACTTACTCTACCAGCCATGCCCAAACCCCTGACCCATGAAATACTGAGCAATAAAATTGTTGTTTAAAGCCATTGAGTGGTAGAGTGGCTATGCATCAACAGAAGACTCACCCACACTTTTGCTCCACTTGGAGGAATTGGGAAGGCCTACCAAAAGCTGGGCTATGGGGAGGATCAGAGTGTGCTTTGTGTCATCATCACTGGGCACAGAGCATTTCTCTCAGAAGACTAAAGCCAGAACTGAATGAGTTACAGGGTTGGATCATGCCATTCAAATTCAACCACCTTATCTGTTCCTAAAAACTTTTCCAGCAGCCCTTTGGGGTCAGAGGGCATCCCAGTTTTCTGAGAGACACTGGCTGCCATTTTAGCAATGCTTAATCTCTTTGACCTTTATCAATCTTCTATTGAGCCTGACAAATGACAGTTAACAGAAAAAATATTTAAATATGAGATTTGATTTCCCATTGGGTATAACTCTACAAAGTTTCTATTGGATATTAATGGGAGCATTCAGGCTGCTAGACTAATTGTTTCCCATGTTAACACCTCCATCCTGAAAGTGATCGATTCTGCCCATTGGTCTCCATACCCTGAGGAGGATTTTCTGGCAGCTGAGGCATGTTACCTCATTATCCTGAGGTCAATAAATCACTTGCCTAGGTGCATTTTATGGTTGCCCAATACACGAGCATAATAAAAGTTTGTGTTAGGTAATGTTCCTTTTTATTATTAGAAATGAATTACCTCATGGGGCCAGCAGATACACAAATGCAGTGTGTCCTTCCACAAAGTGGAAGGATTTTTTGAATCAGCTTCCCATAAATGCAGAAGGCAAAAACAAAATAACAACATTCCAGGATTGTTCAGTATCAATATAAACTTATTCTACTGGATTCATTGTTGTTCTTCATTTAATAGCAAACAATGTCATAGCAACCATGGTATACCATTAGGGCAGTGTTAAATATAAACTTAAACTTTCAATGTTTCTCCTGAGCCCAGAATGGGAGGCTTTCTGCAGGGCATGGTGAAATGTTCCCACTGGAGAAAGGTTCCATTTTTGTCCCTACTAAACCCTTGAATTCTTGTAAAACAACACATTGTGCTAATAAATATGTGTAATAATAGAAGCACTCGTGCTCATCATAAAAGGGAATATTATACTTTGATATCTGAGTGGTACCATATTTAGTGACTTTGAAAGCTTATGTTTCGTTTTTAAAACTTTTAAAGAAAACTCACCTCATAATGACTAAATGCTGACTGTGTACAAGGGATGGTCTCTTGATTCTCTCACCCTTTGAAGTCCTTGGGCTAGGATCAGGACACTGGTTGTCCAGTTGGTGTGCTCCTCAAGGGTGGAGCCGGTCTCTTTATCTCTGCTCTGTCTCTAACACCAGGCATACAGTAGGCACTCAGTAAGTGCTTACAAATAAACAAACACTTTTTCCTGACACTGAGGTAAAGATATGGTAGGAAGCTATCCTGGAATAAGAGACTCATAAATTGAGTCTGAAGAGATGGGTAGAGTTTAGTCCGGTAAGGGAAAATACGAGAAGAGCATCCCAGATAGAGGGAAGAGGTGTAGACAGAGACAACAGGAGGCTGTGAACTCTGACGATCAGAGCATTGGGTCAGGTCAGCGGCAGGCCAAGGGCTCAAATGAGGCCAGAGAGAGAGATGCCAGCCAAGTCATGGATCTCCATAGAGTGTGGGAATCATGGAGAGTTTTGAGGGATATGAAGCAGAGAAGGGTCTTATTTTGGTTCCTGATTTAGAAAGATTATTCAAGGTTCAGGATGGAGATGGATATCCAAAGGGTATGGCTAGCAAGGGGGAGACACTTCAGGAAGCCAGTGAAATTTAGGCCATCCTGACACTCCTTCACTCCATGTGCATAGCACAGGCTGGCCTGGGCACTGCTTCCATCTTACCTGAGGCTCTCAGCAAGGTCAAACAAAGTAGCTCAGGACACCTGTTTTTGAGGCATTTCAAGTCCTGGACACGGTGTTTTGAGAGAGCACTTTGTTCTGAAGTAGAGTGCCACCCTCCTCTTCCCTTCCCTTCACACTCATTAGTGGGCACAGCCAGAAAGATGGGCAGGGTGGTGAAAGCAGTTGATGTGTTGCTATTTTTTTCCAGTTTCAACATTTCTGAGGACAGTCTTCCCTAGGGGACAAGGAGTCTTGAGCATCTCTAAGAGGACAAATCTTGAATGGCTGCATTTGCCAACCAAGAGCTTTGCACCAAACTGGGGTGGGGGAGAGGAGGCAGCCACTTATTCCCTGATGATTGCCATTAGAAACAGATCCACCATTGTAGGTGTTCGGGCTCACAGACTTTCCCAGACTACAGCACACAGTGAACTCACTTGAGTGCTAGACATTGTTTTCAAGGTGCTTTCAAGAGCACTATGAGTATTGAAAAAAGAAAAGCCTAAACCTCATATTGTTTTGTACACATGAGAAACTGCCTACCTAATGTGGCCATTTCCAGACTAGTCTGTGAAAACAATAAAATGTTCTGAAGAAATATTCAAGACATCAAAATTACTCAGAGTAGATGGAAGAAATGTCAGCAAGGACTCACTGAATCCTTTGAATTCAAGATGTAGTTCTTATAGCAAAGGGAGCCTAATTGGTTGGCCAGCTCCACCAAAAATTCAGACAAGGAAACACAATTGTTTAGTGGCAGATGGATTTAATTTTCACAGAAAGAAAAACTTACTGATAGGGAAGGAGACTAGGAACTACAATGGATTACAAAGAAAAACTCTTTCAAATTTATTTCTTGTGTAAATACAGACTAAGCACCCACTATGTGCTTAGCATTGCTCTGTGCTAAGGGAATTTACTCATGAGTAAAATAAAAATTCCTGCCCAAGTGGAGCTTACATTCCAGCATGGGATCTAAGGGAGGCCAAACCAATGAGGCTCAGAGTGACTAAGAGCTGCCACACACCTGAGCTCAGTGTAGAGACAATGTATTGTGGAGACAATGTGGTTTGAGGAAAGTGCATTGTGGGGACAGACAGGTGTGGTGATGAGGAGGACATGGCTTAGCTCCAGGAGAAACCAGGATGTGAATAAACCACTTGGCATGTAATGAAGGCCAGCCTGGAAATGAGGTTGCGAGTCTGCAGCAGCAGAGGTGACTCAGATAAATTTTATGGCTGAGTCATCCAGGTGTGATATGCATGACCCCAGGTCTGATGGCTGAAGGTATATGAGGACCCTAAATATGGGTAAATGAAAGGACATGGTCTTTGAAGACAGCAACACAAACCTTGTTTAGGGGAACTGTGGATGAATTGGTGAAATCTAAAATTGCTCACTGTCTTCTGCCTAGCCAAGGTGAGATCATTCCTGGGGTTTAGCCTAGTTTACTAATTAGAACCCTTCAGAAATGTAGTCTCCAAATTTCTCACCTCCAGTATAAATCAAAACTTTGGCTCTGACTTTCCCTGGATATCTAACAATGGATTCGTCCCAGGTCCCCAGCAAGCTTAAAGGGGGCCCTATCTGAGAAGGTGCAGCTAATCCACCTGCAAGTGATTGGATTCAACTCTCTTAATGTACAAGCTCTCAAAAGAGATGCCTGGATGAGTCACAGCGACTAAAAGAGAAGCACAGAATGCCTTGTAAGTTCTCCAGCTCCTGGCCCTCAATCCAGAAGGTGATATGGTTAATAACCATGACTCCATGGTCCCCTTGGAGCAGAAGCAGGGGCTGCACTAGAGTGAATTTCTCTCCAGCCAGCCCCAGTAGCCTGGCCACCACCGGACCTCACAGTTGCTTGTACTGCAGGAGGACACGGAGCTGGGTGTATCTCTACCGGTGTCTCCACCGATGTTCAAGAAGCAACCGTATTCACCCAACTCCTGGCTTGGGTCCACAACACTGTGGTTTTTGTTCCTTACTTCTTGATGTCAAAGGTGCAGGGGCAGTCCCTGACAGGTCAACAGTCTATCATCCATACTCACAAAATCTCCTACTCTTCACAGATTCCTAATAAGGACCTATGGGTGTTATTGCTGTGCTTTAATACACATCCACCCAACATGGAACAACCTAAGACATAATCCCTATGAGATGCTTAATGAACTTTTCCCAGTAACCAGCACATGCTCCCCTTTGAAAAACCATGTATTTTCAAATAACACCAACCACCAAAACATGATACAAAGAATGCAACAGCAAGGCACATTAGAGACAGTTCTCCTTTTACAGATGGGTAATCAGAGTCGCAAGTGTTGTCAAAGTCCTTCTATAAAGGGGCAGATGGTAAACACTTTAGGCTTTGTGGACAAGAAGGTCTCTGTTGAAACTGTCCTGCTCTGTCATTATTGGAGTATTGACAGCACAGAAACAAGTAGGGGTGCTGTGTTTCCATAAAACTTTATTGACAGAAAAAGGTAGTGGGCCACATGTGGCTTGCAAGCAATAGTTTGATATAGTACAATGAAATAGAGTAGGCAGAAAGAGAACAAAGCTTTCAGTAATGACAAATTTAAAGGATGGGAGTGTAGAAGGGGCAAAAGCCATATTACAGCGGGTTAGAGTCGTGATTACATATGTGTATATATGCACATACACACATATATTTCTCTGTGTGTATGTGTACTGGAGTATTCTCATTTCTGGCACTTGAGAAGATTGGATATACTAAATAAGGTTCCTAGTTAAAAAACAATCTGATTAAAATAATGCATCTCTGACCCAGACAACGAGTAAGAAATGCTCAGAAGAACCCAGAAACAGAATGAAAGGAGAAAGAAACCCTGTGTGTGTGCAGCAAACCATGAAAAACATTGAGATTCCCTTTGTCAGCTGCATGGGGCTCTGCAGAAAGGCCCAGAAGCCTCACCCAAATGAGGTGGGAACTGAATAGAAGCTCCTCCCCACTGTGTTTATTAGACAGCATTCACTTTAGGTATTCCATTTCTGAAAGGACTCACAAGACTCAGTTTATACTCATAAAACAGCTGACAAAGAATTCAGGGCAGCAGCACTGGATCTATGTTGAAAGGGGTCTGGAGACCTCAGGCCATGGTTTCTTTGTCCTCCCACAGTTGCTTTCACAGGAGAGCCTTGTCTGTACCAAGCATTGGTGTGAGCACAAGTGTCTGTGCATGTGAATGTGTGTTCACATATGTGCATTCATGTGCATGTGCATATGGACATGCATGTGTGCTTAGGATGCAGGTATGTGAAACACATTGGTTGGTACCTTGGTACCAGGAAACCTATTCACAATGAGTCTCTTATGACACATTCTAGTTAAATGATGAGTTTTAACCATTGAAATCCAACTATTCTCTTCAGCCTCCACCAAAAGCAGGAACAAGTCATAAGTCCAAATATTGTTACTAAACAATGCTGACAGACAGCCACCTCATGTTCTGAAACAACTCACTGATCTGTAATTACAGAACACTGGTCATCATTAGTGAACATATGCCAAAGCTCTGGCCAAGGGTCAGTAGCCCTAGAGATGTACATGTGTCAGGACAGCCCAATGAAGGTAACCCCATGCTTATACCACCTCCAGCTGTGATTCTTCAGTGTTAGGAATGCCTATGGTGGTCTAAGAAACCTCAAAAAATAATCTGACTTAATGTGGTCCCAGGTTGATAGTGCCTAGGTAAGAGGCAGGACCATATACAAACCCTATATGGAGAAACTCAACTTCAACCAGGACCTCAAAGAACTCACACAGGTCAAGTTCAAGGGAAACTGGTCAGTTCACAGACAAGCTGCCATAAGTAGGAACAGAGGGTAGAAACAGATCGCAAAGTCTTCAGATACTCAAGTCATTAGGTCACAGTGTAAAATGACTATTTTCCATGTTTAAAAAAATAAATGAGAAATTTGAACATAGAAAAAAAGAATCAGATAATCCAAGGAATGGTCAAATCAAATTGAAAAAGAATCAAACAAAACTTCTCAAGATGAAAACTATAATAATTGAAAATTTTCTAAAATAACTTAAACAAAAGATTTGACACACACAAAAGGAGAATAAATGAAGATAGAATGAAATTATCCATTAGTTATCCCAAGGTGCAAAGGAATGGACCAAGTGAAGCAGAGAGGTATGGTGAGCCATCTTCAGGCACTCCCAGCATGCTGCCCACTCAGCCCAGTTTGCTAGACCTTCTGTTTTGTTTTCTTTGAGGTTTTAATGAAACAACAAAAATATCACTTTTTTTTTTGTAAAATCTCTTGATCTTTAAATGTTGGATCGAAATTCAGATAAAACAACACAGGTCTGTAGGCCTTGCAGCCAATGTTTGGTCAATTTGTGGCTTGAGAGTACTGAAGACAGGAAGAAGTACAAGTCTACGTGGGGAGGGAGATAACCAATGGCGGGAGGAAAATACAGGCCAGGAACGATTGAGCCTGGAATCAGACTGAGCCATGGCACTGAGTTGCTTTCCGTCCAAGACAGGAGAGACAGAGCTGCACATACATACCAGTTCAGCTTAGTATATCCCAACCAGCTTGAGAAGTTCAATCTGAGACCCTGCTATTCTGTGAACAAACTGCCCTGATCTTTAGGTAAGGAAATTCGAGTCAGGGAGTTTCTGACTCCCTGAACCTTCAAATGGAACCTTCATGTCCTTGGGACGGTAGACATACTAAGTACACAAAATATTGGGGTGCTGGATCTTACATAGGTATGATAACATCAGAATTGTCCAAAAGAATCTTAGAAATACAGCCTCTCCTGTTGCCAGGCAAATTGACAGAAATTTCCTACCAATAAATTATCTTTAAATATTCACCAAAACTTAATAGAACCTGGAACAATGTAATAAGGAAAAATATTTTCTGACACTGATTTCTGAAGGAAGACTATCTCTAGTTTAAGAAGCCAAAGAACAGGAAAGCAACAATCAAGGTAGAAGAAAGAATGAGAAAGAAGTGAAAAGAATGGATAGAATAATATCCTGATGTTTTGAAAGTCATTGAAAAGTGGCAAGGTGCATTCTGGGCCTCAAGTTTAAAAGTGATATTATTTACTAATGTCCTCAAAACTTCTGGCAAAAAGGTGAGATCGCACATCACTTCTCCATTGGCAAGGAGCATATCTTTGAAGCCACAAACAGCTTGCTGCCCTCTGTATACTGAGCACCCTCAATGGTGGGCAGTAAATGGGAGTGCAATAAAGGCAATTTCTATTTTCAGCCTAGACCTCCCTGTAGCTGGATGTTTATTTTGTGCCCATTCTCAGCAGCTACTGACCTCTCTTGTCTGTTATTTCAAAGAACCAGCACTACGTGAAAAAAGGCCGTGTGCTATGCTGAAGTCTTAAACTTAGGATAAGAATGCATATTTGATCAAGATCTATGTAAATTCCACCCACCAACAGAGTGAATATTTCCCTGTGCTTTGAAAGTACAGTTAACCTCTGTCTGTATTTGTGTTTCTACAAGTGCCAAAGCCTTCATTTAATGTTTTTTATTACCCTTTTATATTCAACCTCTCCCATTTTAAATCCCTTCTTGAAAAAGTAATCTTTCCCCCAAACAAATACAGACCTTTACAACACACACAAAAGAAATCACAAAATAATTTTTGTGCCTTGTGTCCTATATGTGAGATGCTTTCAAGAACATCATTGAGCCAAACAAAGCCCGATCCTTGCCATTTATCTTGAATACTGTCTTGGGTACAGTTTGGAATCACATTTTGCCTGCAGAATTGTCAGCCTTTCATAAAATCTAAACTTTTTTTTAAATGTTAAGCATTTAAGTAGTATTTTTAGCACATTAAAATTGTATAATAATATGGTAGTAATTTTCACTTTAATCTGTCACATTAAGACAAAAAAAAATGTAGATTGCTTTTTTTTCTTTCTCTGTGAAGCCTTGTTACAATATTGTCCAAAGGGACAATAGGAATTATGTGGGGATCTTGTTAAAATGCAGATTCTGATTCAGGAGGTCTGAAATAGAGAGAGAGCTAAAACTCTGTATTTCTAACATGGTGCTGATCCGAGGACCGTATTTGGAGAAGCAGAATGACCAGAGCAGTGGTTCCCAGCTTTGGCTCCATGTGTGAATCCCCTGAGGAGCTGTAAAAGCACCATGTTGCCCCATCCCACCCCAGAGATTCCAATCTAATTGGTCAGAAGAGTGGCCTGGACATCAGAAGTATGTGAAAGTGCCCCAGGTGATTTCAAAGTGTAGCTTAGTTGGTGAGTAGTGGTCTAAGGCAGAATCCAGCTGACAGACATTCCACATTCTCCACTGTGAGCTCCTGGAGAGAGCTCTGTGACTCTGACCTCTTCTTTCCATAAAAACTTTATAGCCAAATCATTAAGGAAATGTACCATTGTTCACAATGCCATCAGTGTGCTTGAAATTAAATATGACCCCTGTGGAGTAAATGACCAGGCTCCCAACATGAGGAATTAGCACATTTGGGTCAGTGACTCCCATAAACACAATCTGAGTGGTCCAGTGTGAGAAGTTTCAGAGTCTTGTATTTTGATCTCATTCAAGCACCACATACCAAAACTCTGGGAAGAAGATAAAGTCTTCTGTATTATTCAGATGGAAAGACTAAGGTAAAGGTAAACTAAATATTTGAATAATTAGGGGCTAGTATAAGTCTGTGTTTCCCAAAGAGGAGCAGTATTCTATCTCCACCTTGCAGAATGACATAGCACACTAAGTGCTTTGGCAAAGACTTAAGAAGTCATGTTGGTGAGGACTTCAGGAACACCTTGTGATTTCTCAAAAAGCCCTAGGGTTTGATCCAGCTGATTTTGAAGATGGGCAGTGTGAGTTATGCCCCTGCCTGGCTTAATGACCCACTAAGGTGTCTTCACACCTATGAAGATAGATATGATGTGACTATCAAGGTCTAATATATGTTTAAAGGAGTACAAATACAATAAAATTAATGCATTGTAAAAAACAGATTTAGCTCAGGAGACAGGTAAAGAAAGAGATGTTAGATTCAAAACATTCCTTGGGAAAATTTAAACAGCCTTCAGGTTCTATTCCCCTGGCTTAGAATTGGTGATAGTGATATTCCTTCAATGATTCACTTTTAGAAAGCTGTCTCACGTCTATAGTTATAACCCATCCTATTACTATCTGATGGCAACTGAAGCCTAGGTTCTAGTGAATTTCTCTATTTAGTTGAACATGTACATGAAAAGTCATTATTTTCTTCATTTATTTTTATGTTCTCTCTGTGACCTCTAGGGAATTATCCATAAATACTATTGAATAATAAGATAACTTTGAGGATACCAGATAGCACTCTAGTGTCCAGAAAGGATCCAGCAGTTACAGACATGATAAGGTTCCTACTGCATGCATCTCTGTTCTGCTATATTGATGTTGGTAAAATCAACTATTGCAAAAGGATTGACCCAATGAAACATTCAAATTCAGGACTCATTGTGAAGGCCAAGTATAACCAATTATCATGAACATGTGAATGTAGATGGAGATCATGATATTGGGGTGAGCATTAATTTACAGTCAGACTTTAGTAAATCTATTCCATGTGTTTTTGAGTCTCCCAAAAGGGGTTCAAAAGCCCCAAAGTCCCATGTTGCTGTCCTGCCAGGTCTCACGCCCCTATGACATTGAGACAGTAAGTACTACTCTCTGCAATCTTGTCCATAGGGCACCAGGTTAATTGCATATTAGAGGGGTCCCCAAGACAGGGTGCTTGTATCCCAGTGTGTTCCAGTATTTCAGTCTCTGCATCTAGAACCCAGGCATTAATGGATCTCTCTGAAACAAACTTATATTTAAGTCTAAGCCATCACATATATTTATAAAGTCTACTCCCTTCCTACATCATCTCAGACTCTTTCACTACCCCTTTGTACAATGAGCTTTCTTCCAAGAGACTCCAAGTACATAAATGTTAGTTGTGCTCTCCAACCTGTTCACCAGTCATTCCCAAACCTTGGGACTCAAGCAGTGGGCACAACTGAGACTAAAACAAAGATCCATAATAGTAGAAAGTGGTTGGCCATAGAACCAAAGAAATAAATAGAGAAAATGTCATTTTTATTTAAAGTTCCTTTTTCAAAGCCAACAAGTACATGTTTAGGCTGACAAGTGGAAGGGTATGCCCTAAATCTGGCATTTGATATGAAGTCCAAAATTTTCAGAACAATAGGAATCTACAATGTGGTCTTGTTAAAGATATTACTGACATTAGAATAAATTTGCCAAATGGAAAAACCCAAATCAAATTATTATTCAAGTAAACAAATTGAAAATGAAGGCATTCCCAGATGCTTTTGACAAGGGGCAAATGGATTACTAAATCTAACATTTCATAAATAAATTAGCAAAACGCATTAGGTAACACTAACATTAATGATGCACACCAGGTTGCCAAGGTTCTTAATCGAATCTTTTCAGTCTAGGCCCTTACATTGCGAAAGGGTCGGCTCTTACAGACAGCTCATAACACAAAGCAAGTCTTTCCAATGACGTCTCTGCCATCACCAAATGCTTTTCTTCTGATCTATCTCCAGGCCTAACATTTTTGCAAATTAACTGGATTACATTATCCTTGATGGCTTAAATTCAATTACCTAAATAACTAACCAGCCAACTCCATTACTAAATTATCCACCTGCTGCCTGAACTTTTTGGTTTGACAACATGCTGGTTTCATTTCTATTTTGAAAAGTAAATGTAGACCTTCATTTTTCCTGGGGAAAAAAAAAAAACATAGACATTATCTTTCTTTTTTAAATTACTCTAGGGATCATGAAATCTTCATTGCAAAAGATTCAACAATACCAAAATGTTCAGAAGCCAGGGCTGAATGATCTTTATCTCTCCATTCCCCCTCTCCTCCCAGTGTTCTTACTCTGATTGGCTTTCTTTGCCTTTTAGTTTTCAAATTTTATTTAACCTCAAACAATGCCAGAATAGATATCTTCATTTTTGTGCAGATGTCTAGGTCAAAGGGAAGTTAGGTTTTATTTATGAAAATATTTTCATGTTTCCTTGCCATAAAAGACTTCATAGGTTTACATTTCCTCCAACAGTGTATAAATATGCATGTTTCCCTTCACACACATCAAATTTCATATTACATATTATTTAGTGTTTTTAATGTATGACAGATCAAAACAACTCATTATTTGCACTTATATTTCCATGGTTACCTGAGATTATACATCTTTTCATGTTTATTGGCCTTTTTTACACATAGTCTTAAACCTGATATCAGGAGTTAGAACAGTCTTGCAAAATATAAACAAAAAAAATCACAAGATTAAAAGCTGCCAAAATATGCATTGATAGAAAACTTTCATGTATATATGAGGTCTGTCAGAAAAAAGTGTAGCCATTGTTAATATAACGAGAATGGTTGGTGCAACATCAACGTAACCTGGCAGCCAAGGAGAGTGGACTGGAATGCACATGCATGAATCATGATGACATCATTGTACTAGTCAGTGGAGGTGGTAGATGCCATTGAGTGAGCATGTGTACTGTGTGGTTCTCACATTCAAAATGCCTGACTGAGTTGAGTAATGAATCTACATCAAATTTTGTGTTAAGCTTGAACATTCCTCTGCAGAAACTATTTGGATGGTTCAGAAGGCTGCAGCTATGGGCAACTGGTGATTGGCAGTTTTATCATGACAATGTACCCACTTGCCCTCTTGTACATCACATCTTGTGCAGTTTTTTGGCAAAACATCAAATCACTGAGGTGATTCAGCCCCTCTACAGCCTAGATTTGGTGCCCTGCAACTTATGGCTTTTCCCAGAACTGAAATCAACTTTGAGAGGGAAGAGATTTCAGACCACAGATAAGGTTCAGGAAAATACAATGGGGCAGCTGATGGCAATTGGGAGAATTGTGTGAGGGAGGTCCCAAGGTGCCTACTTTGAAGAGGAGTGAGGTGTAATTGTTCTATGTATAATTTTTCTTGTATCTTGTATCTTCTTCAAAAAATGTCTCTATTTTCCGTATTACATGGCTGGATACCTTCTGGATAGACCTCATACATACATATACATCTATACATATGTATGAAAGACAGATATATATATGTATACAATAAAACAAATAATCTACTTTTCTCCCCAAAAGTTCAAAACAATTTTATTATATTTATTCTAAATAGGTCTTTGCAGGGTATATATAAGATACATGCCAGATAACACTATAATAAAGAGTCTCATTTTCCAGATGCTAAAATTAGACCTAAGAATAAGTCTTTCAGTCTCATCAGAACAACTACAGCCATCAACTCCGGCATAGGGCAGTGCTGACCAGAAATGGGTCATCATTATTCTTACACAACAGCTTATGCTCTGAGGAGACAACCTGCACTATGTACTGTGCTCTAAAGGAGACTTAGATCTTGGCTGAGATGTCTGCACTTTAGAACCTATCCTAACAGTCTTTCCAAAGTGGAACCAAGTAAAAGCCTTGAGAATAACAAAGCACATAGGGCTGTAGCTAACAGTTGATTTCCCAATAAACATTATCTTTCCAAACAATGGCATATTCTTCAATATGGCAAAATTGCTAGGTCTTCTGTCTGGAGAAAAACTTATAGATTTGAGTACTGTAGTCAGAAGTCTACTGTAACCCTTGCTATACTGTGAGCACTGGGATAGAAAGCTAAGTGAATGGTATTTTTACACCCAAAGTTTTTTGTTTTTAATTTTTTTAAGTTTTTATTGTTGTTCACTTACAGTTGTCCTCATTTTTCCCCCATTGCTCTAACATGCTAAGAAAATGAAGTTGTTTTAATCAGCTCAGAATTCTGGGAAATTTGATTTCATGTACAATCATTGATGAGTCTTTCAAGCTTATCTAATCCAAAGCCTTATTTCACAGAAAGTAAAACTCAACAAGAGATAATGACTTGCTCGAGATCATGCAGCTAGTTCACGTCAAAGCTGAGTCACAAAACTCCCAGTGATTCCATCGCACTCTATACTGTGCTGCCTTTCTATCACTCAGGGGTTCCTGATAGTCAAAAAATGAAGTTAACAAGCTTCTGGTTAAAGATGACACATGATTCATACCCTTTTAGATTCCCTTCCTCCCAAAACTCTACTAAAGCAACAGTAAGAACATATGAAAAGACAACAGAAATGAAATATTGGAACCTCACAAGTAGATAGATCAATGTTATTTAACTCTAAAAATCTGAATTCTTAGCCAAGGAGAACTTTAAATAGAACTCCTAAAATGTTGAAGAATTACTTGCACCAAATTCCTTTGGAATGGGCAGGTATTTGTGTATTATAAAAAAAGAGAATTGCTTGGGAGTTTACCTAAAGGGCAGTTAGAGCACAGATCCCTGCCATACACCTATGCAACAAAGCCACTGCCCTCCCTCACTATAATGAAAGAAGGGGGGTGATAACTGAAAATTATTGTTTATACATACTGAATAACAGTCTTGACCACAAAGCCAAGGGTTGATGAGCCCAGATCCAGTGCTAGTGACTGTCACTAATAATATTAACTATTGTTTTCTTAAATTGTTTGCCAGGCATCGATTCTCAAATTAAATGTGACACACATAAACAGTGAGGACAAGCACTACCCCTGCTGTAGATCCCCCTGGGTACAACACCAACACCCCTTCTGATGACTTTGACTTAATCCAAAAGAGGTTACCTTGGGTGAACCTGACTTAATTAGAGGAGCCTTAAAAGTAGGTGGAGCATCAGAGGGACATTCTCTTGCTGGACAAAGAGAAAGTAAGCAGTCGTGCTATGAACTGCCCATAGGGCCCTGTGGTAAGGAATTGTGGGAGGACTGCACGGTGGTCCCAATTGATAGCTAGCAAGAATGAGGCCGCAATCCTATGTCCACAAGGAATTAAATTCTACCAACAACCAGTAATGTTGGCAGAAGATCCTAAGCCTCAGGTAAGAATCATTACCCTGGTCAATACCTTTACTCAGCTGCTTGAGCAGAGGAACTAGCCAACCCATACCCAGACTCTTGAAGCATGGAAACTGAGAAAGTGAATTTGGGTCACCTTAAGTTACTGTTTGTGGTAATTTGCTATGTAACAGTAGAAAACCAACACCTCTGGGTAGTATCAGTGGGAAAAAAATGGCCAAGAAAAAATAAGGAAGAAGTAGGCCATAAGCCCAAGTCCACTGTTACTTCAGCAAGAGTGAATTTTTCATTTTACATTCTTCATATTTATTCCTCCACTTCTAATTGGAGAGAAGACGACTTTCCCCATTTTCCCAACTCAAATTAGAAACAGGCTTTTGTGGGGAACCTATTCGTGTGTGATGTGGCCTGTGGCTCAGCTGTGGTTCGGAATGCAGTCCAGATGCTCATGGTGTGCAGGTAACATCTGTGGATAGGTCTCCCGTGGGGAATCAGGCATGCATTGTACCTAGGCTGCTTTGAAACTTGCTTTTGCAAAAACTCCCTCACCTGGGATGGAAACAGCAGAAGTTTACTGTGACTTGCGCTAGACTTCCCAAGTACTAATGTGAACAGCCCAGCCTTCTCTCCTTTACATTTGTAAATGACTTTCTCTTTGAAGCAACTGGCAACATTCTTTCCTTTGTTATCTGTAAAAGGTATTCACCCAAAGGAACCAGTGCATAGTTAATGAGAACCATCCTGGATGTAATGTACCTAGAATATCAATAAAAGCCTGTTGAGGCAAGAGTGAGGGTTTTTTTTCCTCTCTGATAGATCAGCTACACATCCCTTTTTGCTCCACGGGATTTCTCTAGTCCGCGTGAATTTGTTCATCACTTGTCTGGGGATATAGGACAAGCATTCCACAACAACACGCAGTCCTGCTGGATGGGATCTGGCGCCCAGGAACAGGGATGACTGGAGGCTTCAAGCCGCAGTTGTGGAACCAACACACCAACGGGGTGGAAACGGGCGCATCAGCCCAGGTAAGGACCAAAAACACCAAGGCTTCTCAGTAAGGTCGTAGGGTGTGTTGGAATTCAGAGAAAAAGGGATTTCTTCCTAGGACCCCTCTTGCGATCGTGTTATTTCCACGTTATTTCTGTACCCTCTTTAGTAAGCAGGAGCCTTGCTCTCTCTCTCCCAAGCATCCATCCCCATGGAACTACCCCCAACTAGGTCTCAGCTTGGGGGAAGGAGCAAAGATTTTCCCTCTAATCAGCTTTTGGTACAGTAACTGGTTAACGGGCTATTTACAAGCTTTTCAACAAATCCTCTGTTTCAAGCCACCTCTTGGGCTCTTCTAAAGAACAGGAGCAATGTTTTAGGTCCATTCAGCAGCTTTTTAAGGCTACTGGATGTCTCCTAGATAAGGGACCTTTAGATTTGGAAATATTGGAAAAAGCAGGGCAGGGAAGCCCTCATAATCAGAAAAAGCTTGAAAAAAAAAAAAGAAAGGGGACCGATGCGTGCTGGCCAGGCTCTCTTCGTGGGTCTGGGTCACCAAAGCTGGAGCAAGCCCAGAGCCCTGCCCGGTGAGTCCGGTGGGGGAGCGGGTGTGTGCTCACTCGCAGCGCAGCGGGGCCGAGTCTCTCTGCGGCCAGAGGGAGGGGGTTGGAGGGAGGGGGTTGATTTTCCTCACTCTCCCTCCTCCTGGTGCGTGGAAGCAACCTCCCCTCCACCCAGCACTGGGGCTGGTCTGCCGATGGCAAGGGCTGGTCTGCCGCCTGCGAGGGGCAGTCTGCGGCCTCCGCGGAAGCACCGGGTCCACCCCGGGGGCTGCAGTTCCCCGCAGCGCGGAGCCTAACAGCAAACTTAGAACTGGCTCAGACAGCACGCCTGAAGGAGGGAACCAGGTCTTCCCTGAGATAAGGAACAACAGCCTCCTTGCTTGGGGAGGCCTAAAAGTGCTTAATTTTAAAAAATGGATTTCTATTTTGTTTGCATTTCTACAACTGGAATAGGGGACATTTCTAAACCCCCCAAAAGTGTGTAGTGTCTTAAATGTTTTGCTACAAATGGGCAAGTTGGACGAATTCAGCCTTTCTAACTTCCCACCCCACTTAACATGTGGGGCAGAAACTTCTTCACTCTGGGGAGTGCAAGTCATCCTACTCTAGGTGTTAACCCCAGAGGGTTGCAACCTCAAATAATTTGGCAAATGGATGTTATTCACTATGCCCCTATTCATTTCATAATATACTCTTTAAGTTAAATGTTGGGCAATCTAATCAAGCTTAAGTTTTAAAAGAAATTATGTTTATTTTGGAATGTTATGTGGATTATGTATGTTGTAGAAAGAAAGTAAGAGGAATAATAAAATCTAGTCTTTAAAATACTGTAAATTCTAGACCTAAGAAATACCAGGTCCTGGGAACAATAAAGTAATTAACTCGCTGCTCAAACTCATTGCAGCTGCAGAAACAGCAGGGTGCCTGTCTTTCCAAGCAGACACTAACTCAGGTGCTCTATAGACCACTCCTCTCAGTGGGGAATCAGCAAAGGATGTTAAAGCTTGAGGCCTTCAGCCACCTAGGCCTTCCATAAGAAATCAATTCTAATAATGGCCTGAAATATATTGCACAAACCACTCAGGCTTTCTAAAGAAAAATGGGGAATTCAATATAAAACAATATCCCCTATAATCCTACAAGTCAAGTAATTGTTGAAAGAGCTCACCAAACCTTTAAAACATCGTTAAATAAACAAAAAAGGGGAGAGTCAGAAAATATCCCCCAGGAATTTAACCATGCTGACAATATATACATACAATTTTTTTTTAACTATGATGATAATTTAAAGTTACCCATAGACAAATACCTTGTGCAAATCAGGACTCCAGGGATATAGGACTAGCATTCCACAGCAACACACGGCCCTGCTGGACTGGACCGAGACAGGCTTTGAAACTTACTTCTCTCAGTGGAGGCGGGGAAGTTCTGGCCAGGCTCTCATCACATTAACTCTGGGGTGACAGTGGACTCACTGAAAAGTGACCAGAGTGAAGGCAGAATGCTTGAGACAATCTGATCCTAAAATGAAAACGGCCAGAAAAAATTAGTCAGAATCATTATCTCAAAAGCGAAAAGTCAAAGATAAAAAGAATAAAACACAGAACTTTGATTATAGACACACCAGAGCCAAGAGCTTAAAATAGAGATCCAAAGCAAAGGAGGCCCTGTGCCATTTCTGGTAAAATCCAGGGCACAGTGGACACGTTGGAGGTGAGCAGGTGAGTGGTCTGTAAATATGCCAGGACGATGTGAAAGTATAGATAGAGTAAGGAGATGCACAATTAATGTGGGCTTTCACCAAGTGCTAGCACGCAAGTTTGGGAAGCCTCTGAGGCAAGCCTACATTAGCTTCTCTGGGAAGCTCCTATCAGTCTACTTTGGAATTTGTGTGGGGAAGTGGGCCAAAAACAATCCATACATCTTGGCTGGGACCAGTTGTATGTTGGAAATCCCCTCAGAACCCACCCAGCTTAAGGCAGAGAACACATTGATGGAGGTCTCAAATGGAGTCATTGTAAAGACAATTCATGATTTTAGTCATGTCTCAAGTTGTATGGCAATTTGTCCTATTTATAAGGACAATAAAATAAAAGACCCAGAACATTTTGGCACAGGTTCGCCCTTTCACAGCCCATCCTAAAGTCTAAAAGTTGGGAGATACTTTCGTGAGCATCTGTCTCAATGTCCCTACACAGATAAAGTTCAGAGAGGCTATGTGACTCTGGAAGAACCAAATACTTATCTTCAAATATCCAAACACCACTATAAGACAAAGTGACAAAGAAAGGACTGAGTTGGAATTTCCAACACTGTGTTCATAAGTGGTGTGAGCTTGGGCACCACTGCTCTGGGGGTCACTTCACTTCTCTGAACTAAAGATTTATCATCTGCAAAATTGATATAATGAATAAAACATAGGGTTGCTATGAAAATGAACAATGTAGTAATGGACCCACAGAATACTACATGACATGTAACTTTTCTGTACATTTTCTTATGAATCTTAGGAGCATCTGTTCTTCCCTCTCTACTCTTCGGACTCATTTCCCAGAATCTTTTTAGAAGAAACCAAAATTAATCAGTTTTTAAACCTGTAGTTCTACATCCCAAATCCTAGAAGAAACTCAATACACTCTTGAGACCCAATATAAAATATCACTGGTGTTTCTTTTGTCCCACACAGCCTCCCGACCTTGTAGAAAAACCTGTAGCCTGTTCTGCAGAGTACATCAGGGAAGATCAAAGCCCCAGGGCCCAGTCCTGAACACAGTCAAAGGAAAGCTGTCTTGAAAGGATTCAGTTGCTGGATTGTGGATGTATCCAGCATGTTAAACAGGAATTGAAAAGCAGCAATGGAAACAAGACTCAGGGCAACAAAAGTGCAACCATTAAATTTTCATGATTTCAGAACTTAGGGCATGTTTATCACCGTGGCACTTTTGATGTCAGTGAGTTTATAATGTACATATCTGTTGAAAATCAGCCCTATTCACAGCAATAGCTTCGTGCATAATGCTGGAGTTTCAGAAATTGTTATCAAAATTATTTCACTATTAAAACTAAAGAAACTTTTAATTAAGTAAAGGAGCCTCAATGCCCTAGCATCACTCCCTTTTTTCAACAGGCTAAGAAACATTCACAGCTGTCAGTTAACGCTTTCTTATTATGGCACCTTGGTGAAGCCAGCTGGGCCATCTTTTTCTTCAAAAGAAATTTGATACAGAAAGTTCCATGATTTAATTCATGTGTAGTAAATTCTGGTTTCTAGCTCATATCCCCCCGTCCAGTCATTTTCACAGTATTTCAATCCCCAGCCCACCATCACAAAATATATGCACATGAACACACATAAATTGAATAAGAGAAACTCCTTGAAGGCCAACTGTGTTTTGAAATTTTTGCTATCCCTTTTATATTCGAGGAGCATTCCTTTGATTTGTCATCTCCTGGTTTTGCAGTTGGAAGACCCTCTTTTCTTGTTGAGCTTTATGAGACAACACACCCTGAAACAAGGATTTGAATGTAAATGGTTTATTGGAGGATGTGGAGGGGTACCTTGGGAATCACTGGTGGAAGTGGGTAATGAGACAGATTGAAAGGCAGCCAATATAGGGTGTTCTGATGAGCAGGTTACCACTGTGAACCACTGGGGCTCAATCCCACAGTTGACCTCTGAAAGTCTGTCTAGAACACATCTCACAGAAATTCCTCCTCTAAGGGGTGAAAGAGCTAAAGTACTTACCCATCAATTTCTTTCTGATCACTGACTCAAGTCAGCTACATGTAAACTTCTCTGCACTTCTGGCCTGCCTGCCCTCCAACCCTCCTCTTGTCCCCCGCCGACCCCTGCCATACACACACAGACTAAGCAGATTTCTGCAGCCAGAAGAAGCCCTCAGACTTTTTCAGGGACTAGCAATGGGAAGCCATCAGCATAGCATACACAGGAATGGTGAGTGGAAAGCAAAGGTGGGCAGGGGCCTGACAATGTCTGCTTTATGCTATATATAAGCATCCTCCATTCCAGACTCTCTCAAGTGGACTTTCTATCACTTGTCATCTCTGTCCCCATAGTCAGGCCACTTAGAAATGAACCCTGGAAGCTCTCTCTAGAAGACCCTACCTGTAACCTGTCCTTGCACACAGTCCTGACCAGGACCAATGCTGACAAAGAAAAAAGGGGCAGATGCAGACAGGCAACAAATGAGACTCAGTATACATAGTGGCTAAAAGCATGGATGCTGGTAGCCCACAGCCTAGAACTGGAGTTCGGATCACCTATTTCTCAATTCAAAGTTATTTCAGCACAGGACTATAATATTTTCCATGAGCCAACCCTGTCAGCCATATTTCTGCTGCCCCCAAAAGCAGCACCACGGATATGTCATATTAATACTAGATTTGTACAAACACAAAAACCCAGCAGTAGAGTCTTGGTGCTTGAAGAGCCTAGCCATGCAGCAAGAATTTTTTTTTTTCCTGGAAGAACCTGTAGATCTTCTGGAAGGAATCTGTAAGGAATAAGCTCAATCTTGGCAGACTAAAAGCAATGGCAGAGACATCCAGATTCATTATAGTCCCACAGACCACCAGCCAGGGAAGTGGAGCCATGTGGAAATGATTGAGCATAAACAAGGCCCAGAAGATTTTAACTTAAAAACAATTTAATTATAAAAAAAAAAAACAGACCTTGAAAGGAGAAAAATATGTGAAAAATTCTTTAGTATGTGTGTCTTTAAAAAGAGAAAATGAGAAAAAGGAAGGAAATAAATAGAAAGATAGTAACTAAGTGGAAAGTTGAGTGAATGAAAGAAACAATAAAAGGGGGAAAGGAGAGAAATAAATTGTCAGTTGAGATTTTTAATTAAGAATAGTATGGGAAATGGAGAAGCCAAAGAAGTTATGTGTATGACCCATAGACATGAACTAAGTGGGGGGATGATGGTGGAAGGAGGGGTACAGGGTGGAGGGGAATAAAGAGGAGAAAAAAATTGGACAACTGTAATAGCATCATCAATAAAATATATTCAAAAATAATAATTCTGGTTGATTCAAATTTAAAGTGAACCATTGGAATAAAAGTCCATAAAGCGGGGTGGGGGAAGGGAGAATTAAATAAGCAGACCTCAGGAAAACAGAAAGAGGCAGTCCCCCAGATCTAAGCATCAGGACAAAATGGGCCATCTCTTCAGGTGTCTGCCCTGAGTACTCATCATTTTTTATTGGTACCTCAGGGAAACTCAAATTCCCAAGAAAAAGATTCTGGCCTATTTTTTATCACATGACCTACCTTTCATTGAGGGGTGAGGAAGGAATCTTTACTAACAATTTCACACAGACCATGTAGAATGGGCATGGTGGGGAGTCTTCATGATAATACTGAAACCAAGAGCAATGGACGCCAGGCAGGCAGAAGCTTCAACTGTCCACTACCAGTGGGGAACCAAAAAGAGAGGGAAGTGGTGGAGCTCAAAGGCAGATAGGAGGACCACCTACAAACCCCAAAAATATTAGGAAACAGGAAAGAGAAGAGGTGGATGAAGAGAAAAAAAATAGGAATGAAAGAAAAATGATACAGAGGAGAGAAGCTAGATTTAAAAGAAGAAAAAGGAGTTGAGGGGAAGGAGGAGAGAGAGAAGGAGAAGGAAGAAGGAGGGGAGGGGAGGGGAGGGAAGTAGGAGAAGGAAAAGAAATTCAGCTTCTACATGAAGTAGGAGCCAGACAAGGGGAAGGAAAAGAAGAAAGTGATATGGAGATGGAGATGATGACAAAGAATCACCTCAGGCTCACTCATGACTCCATGGATCTATGATGATGTTAATTCAGACAAACTACCTCCTATGCCTGTGAAGTGTACAGCAAGTAGGAGGGGTCCCAGGTCACCTCAAGAGAATGAGATTTTTTTTTTACTGTATTGTTACATTTATTTATATTTGAACTCTTAAATCTTTTTTTTAATATATTTTATTGATTATGTTATTACAGTTGTCCCATCTACCCCACCCCCCACCCTACACACCACTTCCCCCAAACACAACCCCTCTTTACTTCATGTCCATGGGTCATATATATGAGTTCTTTGGCTTCTACATTTCCTATACTATTCTTAACATCCCCCTGTCTATCTTCTGCCTACTATTTATGTTTCTTATTCCCTGTACCTTTTCCTCCTCTCTCCCCCACCCACCCTTCTGATGATAACCCTCCGTGTGATCTCCATTTCTGTGATTCTGTTCCTGTTCTAGTTGTTTGCTTAGTTTGTTTTTGTTTCTGTTTTAGGTTCAGCTGTTAATAACTGCGAGTTTGTTGTCATTT
>VMDR010009874.1:0-32256 GCA_007922815.1 Macrotus californicus | reverse complement strand
TAAGTAAAATTTATAAAAATTATATACAGATGGATGCCGGATATATCCGGCGCTCGTCCACACAGGTCATCAGATGGGCGCCGGATATACCCGGCACCCGTACCGAAAGGGTTAATTAGATTTATTGACTCATATATCCCTGTAGATAATGACTGCTTCATTCAAAAGTGCTCAGAAAATACAATCTGACTAAATGAACAAACCTTCCTGAGAAGGAACTTCCAATATAGAAGTTCCTGGAAAGACTATGCCCTCTACTTTTCTATGCTCCTTCTATCTGCAAACAGTACATATAAAGAGAAATTTTTTGTAATTTAAGAATCAACTCTCATGCATAGGATCACAAAGTACTCACTAAATCAATTATTTGCCCAAACAAGTGTTACAACCAATTTTTAATCATTTCACTTGTTCATATACATCTGGGATATTTTAGAATCTTAATCATAACATTAATAATCAAGTAAGTCCTAAAAAATTCAACTGCATATCAATTTTTAATACAAACACCTTAAAAATAAATCTTCAGTACTAAGCAATCAAGCTTTTTCTTCATCAGTATCTTAGTATAGATGATAGGAAAGTATTTTTTTCTGTGCTGTATTAATGTCCACTGTGGTCCCTAGTTATTCTTACAAATCTACTATTTGTAAGACTAGGGAGAAAAGAAAATAATAATCCATCAGAAAAGCTACTCAATACTATTAGATATCAAAAAAATTAAATTAAAAACACAGTGAAATGCTCTATACATCCACCAAAATGGCTCAAATTTTAAACAGAGACCAGGCCAATTGCTGGCAAAGCAGCGGAACAGCTGAAACTCTCCCACACGGTGGGTGGGTGTACACAGTAAATCACTGTGACGACTTTGGAAACTCTTGTGACTACATACATCTTCTAGAGCTGAACCTATGTACACCCTATAACCCAAGCAATTTCATCCTAATAGACATGCATACGCATAACACTGTTAAGTATAGAAATTCACCCTAAACAACTCGTATATCTACTAGTACTGAAATGGAAAATAAATCATGATATATTCACTCATACAATGGAATATGTTAAAACAATGAAAATTAACTTATAGTCAACAGGAATGAATGTCACAAACATAATTTTAAACGAAAGAAGGCATACACTCTCTACCTCCCTCCCTCTCTCTCTCTATATACACATACAGATACATAAATATAAATTCCATTTATGTAAAGCTCAAAATGGGCAAAAAACGATGCCATGGTGGCTGTCTACCTTTAGCAGAGGTGATGAGTGGGTACAGGGAAATTTATGGGTTAGTGGAAATATACAACTTCTTGATCTGGGTGGTAATTTTTCCTACATAGTCATTTCATAAAAATTCATCAAGTTATATACATATGATTTGTACATTTTTCTGAATGTATATTCTACTTCAACATATAGATAATTCTAAATAGAAATTTTTAAGTAATCTATAAGACATTACTTAGGAATCCTGTTAAAGACAGTGAGTCAATTCACATCTTTTGTTGTGGCTTCATTTCTACTGCCTATATAATCAACTAGTCCCTTCCACCACCACAGAAATTAAAACAAAAACAAAAAACAAAAACTTAAGATGAATGTGCTCCAAAACTTAAGTTCTTAATTTGAAATTCAGAATAAAAAACTCCTTCAACAAATACGCAAGTGACTACAATGTGCTGGTAACCCTTCTAGGTTCTAAGGATAAAACAAGAATTAAGTTTATCCCTTTACTGAGTTTACTTTTTAGGTGGGAGAAGACAAAACAAGTAAACAAGTAAATACACAGTATTTTAGGTGGTGGTTAAGTGTTATGGTATAAAGTAGGGTAAGGAGAGACAGGTAGCGAAAGGAGGGAAGTACTTGGTATGCTAATAGAGTGGCCAGAGAAAGCTTTGTAGGTACAGTGACATTTGACTCTTACTAAGGCAAAGGAGAAAGCAAGGGGGAAAATATTACAGGCAGTAGAAAAATCAAGTTGAATGTATACTTGGTAGGTTCAGGAAAAAGCAAGGAGGCCTGTGTGGCTAGAATGAAATGAATGTGGAGGACAGGAAATAATTTATAAGATCAAGGAGAGGGGAAGGATAAGATCAGATTATATATGATATTATCCATTGTATAGTAAATTACCTCACAAGCCACTACAAGGGCTTTCCATTTTATTCAGAGTGAGGGAAGCCAATGAAAAATTAAGAGTAGAGGGGTAGTATAATTTCAATTACATTTTGTTTAAAAAACCCAGGATTATTCCAGATGCTGTATTAAAGAAACTGTTCAAAGGAACATAAGCATCCCTATGTTCACTGCAGCATTACTTACAAACGCCAAAATATGGAAGCAGCCCAAGGGTCCATTAACAGATGAGTGGATAAAACAACTATGGGACATTTACACCATGGACTACTACTCAACCATAAAAAAGAAATTTTATCTTTTGCGACAACATGGATGGACCTAGAGAACAGTACGTAAGTGAAATAAGCCAGTCAGAGAAAGACAAATACCATGTGATTTCACACATATGTGTAATCTAAAGAACAAACTGAACTAACAAGCAAAACAGAAACAGACTCAGAGAGCAGGAACAGCTACAGGGGAGGGCTGGAGGTGAAGGGATCAAGCAAAAGGAAAAATGACTCATGGATGTGGACAACAGGGTGGGAAAAAAGGAACTGCTGGGAGGCAAGGGTAGAGGTAGGGTGACTAATTTACATTAGGTGACTACTGTAATTATCAAAGCAAAAGATGACAGTGGCCTAAAACTAGGGTGTTGATGAGGAAATGATAAGGAATGGTCAGATTCAGGAAGTATTTTGTAGGTAAGAGTGAAGACATTTGCAAACAGATTTGATAAAAGGGTTTTATGTGAGGTGACAGAACAAGAAAGGCATTAAGACAATTCTAAGGTTTTTGTCCTGAGCAACTACAAAGACGAAGCTGCCATTAATGGAAACAGGACAGGCTGGAGGTAGAAGAGATTGTGGGAGAGGAGTGCCAATCAGGGGCCCACATTTGAATATGAAAGTTTTGAGGTGCCTACTAAATATCCAAACACTGATGTTGACCAGGCAGTTAGTTGATGGGTCTGCAGCTCAGGTATGGCCTGCAGATATAAATTTGGGAATTGTCAGCATACACAGTTGGTTACCTGGAATGGAGTGTGGACAGGAAGAAATGCTAAGGTACTTCAAAGTTAACAAGGAACCAACCAATGAGATGAGGAAACTGGTGTCCAGAAGCCAAGTAAAGAAGTTATTTCAAGAAGAACATCATTATAGGAGTGAAATCCTTGATGAAGTCAAGTAAAATGAGGACTGAGAAATGACGGAAAGAGCTGTTTCAAGTAGAGAAGTGAGGACACATCCCTGCCAGAACAGATTCAAGAGAATGGAAGATGATGAATTGGAAACAAGTACATACAACTCTTTCAAGAGTTTGGCAGGGAAAGCAAGTATTATAAAACTGGCATTGGCATTCCTAAACTAGACCACAAAGGTGTATTTAACATAGAGGAATAACTGAAATAGTTTAAATTAAGCTTGATATTCAGTGGCAATTCCTGTATAATATAGACTAGCAATATAAAAAAAATATGTTTATTTAAACTTGACTTTTGATTCTTAAGGAAAAACCAGATTAATGGAAAAAATGTAAGCAATGGAAATAGAAATTCTCAAAGAGATCTGCATACATGTTTAAGAATTTTACAAACAAGAAGTTTGGCTGCCTGGTAGATTAGGAAGAGGACGAAGCCACTGATCTCAAAATCTTTCTGAATGCTCAACAACAGTAGTGAAGTTTTCAACATGGACCTCATAAATGTGTTTATTAATTAACCATATATATTTAACAATATTCTGATTATGAAATATTACAAAGCACAAATAGATATATAAGAGAAACCATTTTACAGTGGAACTTCAGTTCTCAAATTTAATGTGTTCGGGGAGGCTGTTTGAGAAGTGCTTTGTTGGAAAACCGAACCTCCTTTGTTGCTTGAGACGCGTGACTTGGTACTCAGGTACCAGCACGAAAGGCCTGTTGGGGCAAGACCTGAAGGTCTGTTCGACAACGGAGACATTGTTTTCCATGAACAACTTGGTCGAGAATGGAGGTTTGACTGTAATTGTATTGTTAATTGTGATAACTCAGTTTTAGAGATGTCTCCACAAAACATTTAGGCTGAGTTTCAATGTTATCCATAGCAAATGGAAAAGTGTCTACCATTTTCTTGTTGCTTCAGTGACACTTCCATTATTTTTTCTATTCAGTCCACGATTTCTTTATATAAATATGAAAGCCACTTGTCTACTCTTAAGGTTACTCAGTTAAAACCAGAAAATATAAGTCAATTCAATCCAAGTATATAGAAATAGCAATATGCAACAGCATGCTCAAAGCACACAACATAAGTCTAGGAGCGAGTGGGTATGTCGTGTGAAACACAAACAGCTGACACAGAATTCATGAAGGCACCAACAGCAGTATGTATAATCAGTTATAATAAGCACTGGTAATTCTGAGCATTAGATTTCTATTAAAAATACTACCAGAAGAAAATGTTAAATGCTTTCTCCTAAAACTAATTCCTAATTATTTTTCAATAAAGCTAATAGAATATTTAAGATAAATTCTTAACTAGTTTCAGTCTAGAACATACATATCTAATTTAAATAACACTAGATAAATATGAATTATAGTGCTGTTGATAAAGATGACACATTCTCCTTTATCAACAGCTTTCATTAGGATTTTGCTGTTCTGCCTGCCTGCAATTTTAAGCACTGATAAAATTTACTTCATTTGATTCTAAAAATGTATTTTATTCACATGTCTCCTTTAATCAGTTTCACCTTCCATGAAAATCACCTAGCAGAATTCCAGAATAACCCTACAAGGTCTCGTATTATTTTAATCAGATTTTCACATTCGTGATTATTCAGATTCCTATGAACATTTCAGAGCCTCCAAAAGTCTTCACTTACAATTTTTCTTTCAAGGGCACAGCTCTAAACTGTAGACGTGGACTCCTAAAAACATAGCTTTGCTACTCTAATCAAAATCATACTTTCCGGTAAGACTGTAAAACCAAAGTTCACTTCTTTTTCAAAATTATCCATCCATCCATCCATCCATCCATCCATCTCTTATCTCTGCTTTAACATTAAGCAGGCTCTTTCCCACAAATCCCATTTCCTTAGATTTGGACCCATTATTACTCTTCTGTAACTACTCCCTTACCCCCATTTAAAATTAATCTTTAATTTCATCTCTGCTGATTTTTTTCAAATCCCCCCTTTCTACTTTTTATAGTTTTCCAAATTGTATTCAAAGCTTTTCTACCCAACTGAAGATTATACATTAACAGGATTATTCTTCCTATTAAATATAGAAATACAAACTTCTTATAGAATACACACACAGAGATATAAAAATACAACTGATTTTCTAATATGGCTTATAGAAGACCTTATTTTGTAGTCATACCACACATATGAGAAAGAGACTATGTGACTTATAATACATTGTAAATAGTGAAATTAACTATTGACTCTGAAGCACTAGATAAGTCCTTGTTAGGGAACAGCGTCCTACCCTACCAAATGATAGCGGTAACTTACACATAACTGTGAGACACTACTGTAAGCACAACATATATTAACTTACTCCAGGCTCCGCCTACCCTGAGGTTAGTAATACTCTCCCCACTTTCTAGATGGGAAAACGAAGAGGTTAAGTACTTTGCCTGAAGTCACACAGTTGAAAAGGAATAGAGCCCAGACATAAGACCAACAATTATGCAAAACCATATTGCTACGTTCAGATATAGTAGGTTTAAATTAGCCTCCCTACATATGAATGTGATTTTAATTCTAGTTTGATCAAATCAAATTCATGTAACTTTAAAAATCTGGGGAGGCCCTGGCTGGTGGCTCCGTGGACTGAGCGCAGACTGTGAACCAAAAGGTCGCCAGCTTGATGATTCCCAGTCAGGGCACACGCCTGGGTTGCTGGCCAGGTTCCCAGTTGAGGGCGTGAGAGGCAGCTGATCCATGTCTGTCTCCCACTTCAGTGTTTCTCTCCCTCTCCTTCTCCTCCTTCCTCCCTTCCCCTCTCTCTCAAAAATAAAATATTTTTTAAAAAGTCTGGGGAGGACAAAGAAAATGTTGCATACACATACAATGGAATAGTGTGTGGCCTTTAAAAAGGGAATCCTGACCCATGCTGCAACATGGATGAATCTTGAGAAGATTATGCTAAGTGAAACAGACCAGTCACAAAAGAAAATACGCTATATTCTACCAATGTGAAGTATCTAATCAAAATCATATAATAGAAACAAAAAGTTGAAAAGTAGTTGCTAGGGGCTAAGTAGAGGAAAAGGGGAATGGGTACAAAGTTTCATTTTTGCAAGATGCAAAGTTCTAGGGATCTATTATTGCTCAACAGTGCGAATATACAGTACTTTTGCTGTGAATAGTGCGCACTTTGGGGCCCAATATTTGAGGGAAAAATAAGGATGCACATTATACATGGGTATAATGATTACATACCATGGGTATAGTAATTCCATGTATAATATGCCCCAAAATGAGGGTGCACATTATACATGGGAGCACATTATATGTGGCAAAATATGGTACTTAACACTACTGAACGGTACACTTGAAAATGGTTAAGATGGCAAACTTCATGTTATGTTTTTACCATAATAAAACAAATCCGGGAAAATCTCCCTTGTTGCTTCCCACTCCCACGGAGGACTTACTTTAGGAACCTCACATATAAAATCTTCAACCTCACAAGTAAGAACTTCAGAATAACTATGAAGGGTACACATCAAGATATTATTGCAGACAATATTCTTTCCTAAGGCTCCTCCCTTCCCCCATAAGCTAAAAAGACTAGTTTCCCTCTCTCCTCCACATCTTTTTAAAATAAAAGACTAGTTTAAAACTACTACAAAGTTTTTTTAAAAAGAAAAATTGTTTTCCTCTACCACTCACCCAGATTAAAATACCAAAAAGAATGACAGTTCTCAATAGTCCCTGGCTTCCGTCTAACAGCAAGAAAATGACTTGTTATCAGCAGCAATCACAACTGTCACTATTCAAACCCGACCAGTACCAAACACTCATCCTGAGAGTAGACGTAATTTTGAGAGACAACTAAAGACAATCTGAAGTTACATAATGCTAAGTATTTAAACTGGAAAATACAATAGTTTTCTCTTAATTCAAAACAAACTATGACCATAATATAAATTGCATCCTACAGTAGTTTACCTTCCCATCACCAAATCTTCCAAACATTCTGTCACTGGAATAAGTAAACAGCTTAGTCCAAGCACTTGAGGACAAAATACATGTTGTTTCTCATGGTCATATTTAGTCTAGTAAGACCCAAGGGGAGAAATATAAAAAATGCAGTAAGTTACATGCAATTTTTAACCTCACCTCTCACAATCCTATTCGCAGTTTTCATACCATCTACCCTGTATGTGTATGTGTTTAACAGCCAAGATTGTCAAAATTGAATATACACAGCAGCTAAATCAGGCCTTCTTAAACAAAGAAGCCAAGGCTTCTAAGAAATCTAAACCCCCAAAAGTGAAGATGGTCACAGTGTTTCCAGCACAGAGACTTTCAAACTCTTTCCTTAAGGTCAACGAAAGTGCCAGCAGAAATAATAACTATATGGGGTCACAGGCCCTCAACCTAAGTCAGAGAAGCCCCATAAGATCAGTTTTACACACTGGGGTTCTCAGACGTCATTTCAGCAATGGACTCTGCTCTAGCACTGGACTAAAGTACAACTGATGTCGCTGCCACTGCTGCTATGGCTAGAAAAAATAATGGTTTGAGGATTTTCCCCATCCCCTATTTTAAAATAAATACTCCCTCTAAATAAAAGAACCCCTTTCCTCAACCTATGTTAGAAAAATGCATATTATTTTTTCCTAAGGATTATTCACAACACTTTCTGTGAATTCTCAACTATCCTATTTTGAGTTGCTAGTACCAGAAATAAGAAACAATGCTTTAAATGATCCAGTATACCACACCTATGTATACCTTTGAACAGTAATTTCTAATGTACAAGTTACACTGTGTTCTAATTTTTCCTGTGTACTCTACCTACATAATCTTTTTGCCATATTATCTACATAAATGGGCACTTAGTCATTGTATGGGCTGACTGTTATACTAAGAAATATAAGCCAAAAAGTTGTATCTTGGCAGTTTTGAAATTTGTACATTTTCTTTTGTCCTCATAATTCAATATACTCAATTCAAACATTTTCTGAGCACCTACTGTTCCTAAAATTATAACCTATAACATGTCAATCAGGACTGGTGAGGCTGTGCTACAGCAAACACCTCAAACTCTCAATGGCTTGACATAATAAAAGCTTTTTTCTAATTTTCTACATCTAGTTTGGATTGGTGGGAAAGACCCACTCATCAGTCCCTCAGGAACATAGGCTCCACCTGACACATGCTTCAGAGCAGTAAAAGGAACGCAGTAAATCACATCCTGCTCTTAAACCTCCATTGACATTCCATTGGCCACCTAAGTCACATGGCATTCCTGACTTCACAAGTGACAGAAAGGACAATCATATCACATGCTTAGAAGAGCCGACGATTTATGAGGTCTCATGACTCCCAAATTCCTTTGCTGGTGAAATACTGAGTTTACTTTTATCCTAGAAGAACACACCTGTCTCCTCCAAGCAGAAGATAAGCAGAAAATCCCATCTATTTAACAACATCAAGCTCAAAGGCAAGGGATCTGTGGATGATGTAGAAATAAACGATCAGGTCCAGATGTGGCCCCTTTTCACAGAGACCTATTTACTGGGTTGGCCAAAAAGTTTGTGTTTTTTCCATACAATGGCTCTAGTCATACTTACTTGTCTTGAACTTCATTAGAAACAATTTTGTTAGATTGTATTGTGACAACTGTCACATCAGCATGCATTTTTTAAAAAAATCAAAATTGGTCAATTTTTGTGCAGTCATTTTAATACAGAAGATGGAAGAAAATATACATTTTAGGCGTATTATGCTTTATTGTTTCAAGAAAAGTAAAAACACAAATGAAATGCAACAAAAGATTTGTGCAGTGTATGGAGAAGGTGCTGTGACTGATCACACATGTCAAAAGTGGTTTGTGAAGTTTCTTGGTGCTACTGACATTTTGGTCAAGTAATTCTTTGCTGTGGGGCTGTCTCATGCACTGGAAGATGTTCAGCAGCACCCCTGGCCTCTACCCACTAGAAACCAATAGCAGGAGATAGCCCACATACTCAAATATCCAAATCAACAGTTATTGGTGGAAACAAAAAATGTGTATTTTATGGAAAAAAAATATGACTTTTTTATGGAAAAAAACAGACTTTTTGGCCAACCCAATACTAAAACAAGTTATCTACTACTTTTACACACACAATACTCAATGATAAGCACAGTAAGTATAGCCATCAAAAACACTTCCTTTCAAAAGAGGAGAAACAGGAGACACTGTTTTGTCAGTTCATAGCAATTCATAAACCCAGCTGAACAGATAATGCAAGAGGCTCTCTCCTCTGGGGTTTGGGGTGCTCTGGTCAGTGGGATGAGTTTCTTAGTCCAGTGTTCTCTGTGCCTCTTGGCTCTATCCTCCAGGGAAGTGAAGACCACGGATATTAAATCTCTGACTCCCTAAAAAACTTCGGTTTCTTATCTGTTTCATTCTAGGCAGTTCCAAGTGCCAGCATCTACAACCACAGCTTTTTTTCTAGATGCCTCTCAAAGGTACTATACATTTTGCTCTCTTGCCACATTGTTTTATTGATACTAATGGGGTAGTTAGTCCCCATTCTCAAAAATCTTTTTATAATTTTCTTGTTCAATTTATCTACTCTCATGACTTCAGTTATGTTATCATCTCTATTCTACAGAATTTCAGTCCTTTGTCTGGAGACTGGCCTGCTCTATTACCAAGTCATTCCAACCTAGCTCCAAAAATTTAGTCCACTACAAGTGGTATCTCTTTTCCTGATCAGCTCCCCTTCCCAACTTTGCCAATGATACGACTTTTTAAAAAACAAAAGACTCATCTGGTATTCCCCATAGCTAATCACCAATTTGTAAAGATTCTTCTTTTTAAATGACTAGCATTCTTTCTTTCTTCCTCTATCCCTATTTAACTGAAATAGCCTCCTATGTTCTTTAGTGCTAGCTTCTTCCCATTCCCAATCTATTCCTGGAATACATCTCCCAAACGCTGATTTATTCATGTAATTCTTCTACTCAAAAACTTTTAAGGGCTCCTTAAGCTAAAAATATTAAAATCCAAACTAGTAGTACTCAGTGCTCTCCATCCCCTTACAAAATGTGTCCTGACAGCCACTGGTCCCCAAACACCACCCCAGCCCTCTACTCATGTTATTGCAGCACTTCCCAAAGTGCTTCTCACCAATAACCCAATCAAATGCCAATCTCTAGAGATGATCTAAAAAAGAACAAAAGTGCTGCCTCCCTTCCTTGAACAGCGGTTTCTCAGAGATTTTTTATAACTTATTTAATAATGCCAATTAATAACCATTTTGGGGGGAAATGCTAGGTTATTAAACTGTCTCCAGGATAGGATACCTCTATTCTTACTTCTATTGCTTTCTGCCTTGTTAGTAAACATCGTCCCCCTATCTCTCTATCTCTACAAATTTAAATTACTCCACTGAAGTTGTCCCTTCTCTGTAGTCTTCACTCATAACTGGAGCCCTCTTTGAATTTCCACTTCTCTGAACTTCTACACAACTATCTGTAAAATACAATTAGTTAAATTACACTGACTTATATTGTCAATTAATTACACACTGGCTTATAATGTCGATTACTGATCCATGTGTCTGCTTTAAATAACCTCAACATCTGTCGGTCTCTAGGAGATACGAGCGTGCATATACTTCTCTTACAGACCACACAGAATTTAAAAGCGCTGACTCTCTGACCTGACCAGACACAGCCCCGCTCTAAGAAGCTTGTTCGACTCCTCCCTCCCCTCAAGTTCCTAATCTTTCTCTGCTCCCTCTCCCACGTAGGATGCCAAAGTTTACGCACCAAGGGCATTTATTAAAAAATGTTTCTGGCTTTTCCCTTCATATGCAAGAAAAGACTAAAATAGTTTAATGTGACTGGCTGTCCTCTGAAATTTATCAACCATCTCCTTCACACTATAGGAGACAAAGCAGGGAAACAGTCTAAACAGTCAAAATCCATCTTCAAGCTTTCATAAAACCATAAAATGCTCTTACACTGTAAAACAACTAAGTTTTCACACCCTAACCAAGCTGTTATTACGAACAAGGCTCACTAACCCACTCACAGGGGATTTTGACACCAAAATTAAAGCCCAATCTTACTAATATATTACATTTTTTTAAAAAATTACAATCCAAAATGTCCATTAATCAAAAACAGGAGAGGATGAAATCTTTTTATTATAGAAAACAACCCAAATATTGGGTTACCTAAAAAGTTCACTTAGTTTTTTTCTGTAAAATAAAAGACACATTCTTCTTTTTCAACAATAACTTTACTGATTTGGACATTCTGAATACGTCGTCTATCTCCCACATGGTATAAAATGATTGTTCTCAATGTCTCGATTTGATAACTATCAACTTCAACCAGTCTACCCAACCATGGAGAGCATCTTCCAGCAAGAAATCTCTAGCACGAAACTTCGCAAACCACTTTTAACATGTTCTATCAGTCACAGCACCTTCTCCATACACTGTACAAATCTTCTGTTGCGTTTCTGCTGCGATTTTACCTTTCTTCAAATAATAAAGCATAATATGCCAAAAATATTGCTTATTTTCTTCCACCTTCAATATTAAAATGGCTGCACAAAAATTCACCAGTTTTGATATATTTTTTTAATGCACACTGATATGACAGCTGTCACAATATACTCTAACAAAATTGTTTCGAATGAAGTTAAAGACAACTAAGCGCTTATAGAGCCATTGTACAGGAAAAAACCAAACCAACCTTTTTGGCCAACCCAATATACACAAGAGTAGAATACAACAAATCCCAAGGTATCTGTCACCCAGCTTCAACAATCAACTCTGACAATTGTTTCAGCTATATCCCACAATGCTTCTATGTTATTTTGAGACAAATAGCAGACGTAACTTTCCATCCACAAATATGTCAGTATGTAGTACTCAAAAGACAAAGAATTTACATTTTAAAAATCTCTCACATTATTCTTAGAATAAACGCATGGAACTTACAGTGTTAAAAGACTTTGGGGGAAGTCATTTAAGTCTTCTACATTCCCTCATATGCCGGCAAGACTAAATCCAAAATTCCTTTTACTTCTCCTGTTTCCCGTCCCTCTCCCCCCACACACACAGATTTATGGGATGGTTTCTGAAACAATTCTAAATGACAGAAGTCTATTAAAAAGCTACAGATTTAATGCAATTACACAACTGGTAGTGGTATGAAATAAACAGGTACCATGCATCTCACACACCTGAACAAAGTTAATTATTTCAGAAGCAAACAGGCAAAATTTACATTATACATTACCACACAAGTTTATGTTTATTCTGTATCTATTACTGATATTTCTTCATTCTTTAAAAAAAAAGTAGAAAGATGAGTAAGAAATTACTGCTGAATTCCAAAAGGACACAAAAGCTTAAGTAAAATACAAAACAAAGAATATTTGTGATATTAAAGAAGCAGTAATTGAAAGCACGAGGAGTCAGGAAAGGCTATGGGACAAGACAGTATCTGAGCTAAGTTTTGGAATATGTTAACTGGAAGATTAATCTTCTACCCCTTCCTGTTCGTGAAGCTCAGGATTAGCGTACCACTTACGACATTATATTAGAATCTTCTACAAGTCTGTCTAACCCGACGGTTCTCAAAGGGAGGAGGGAATTTGCCATCCAGGGCACATTTGGCAATATCTGAAGCCATTTTTTATTGTCAAGACTGGAGAGCAGGGAGTGCTAACGGCATCCAATAGGCAGAAGTGAGAGATGCTGCTGAACATCTTGTTAGATTATGAATAACTTTAGTGCAAGTGTCATATTTATCTTTGTATGCCCAGCATCTGGCAGAGCAGAAACTCTATACGTATTTGTAGACTCACTAGACCACAATTTAAAAGCAATGGAATACAATTTCATATTTCAATTAAACTTCAATAAAGCTTTAATAAAAATAAATTTAAAAAGGCAATTTTAAGAGCCAATGAAAATTTGAAAGGCAACAACATATGAACAACTTCCTATGTCTTCCAAAATTAAAAATGTATATAATCTGCCCTGGCTGGTGTGGCTCAGTGGATTGAGTGTCAACCTGTGAACCAAAGGATCACAGGTTCAATTCTGGATCAAGACACATGCCTGGGTTGCAGGCCAAGTCCCCAGCTGGGGGCGAGCAAAAGACCACCAATCAATGTGTCTCTCACATTGATGTTTCTCTCCCTCTTTCTCCCTCCCTTCCCCCCTCTCTAAATAAATACATGTATGCAATCTGTAACTCAAGAATTTTGCTTATAGATATACGTCCTTCAGATAGATACACATACTTTCTCTAAGGGCTAAAAATGTTTATAAGGAAACTCACTGTTGTATTATTTGATGTAAGATTGCAAATAAATACCCATCAATAAGGATCTTATTAAATAAATGACAAGATATTTGTTCAAGAACTATTACTGCCATTCCTAAAAATAAGATAGCTCTACACTTACATTAAACAGATCCAACAACAAAAAATCAAAGCAGAAGAATGAGTATGGTATGGTACAATTTCAGGGAATGGTAGAGAATATACAGGTATGGTAATATTAGTAAATGCATCCTTCCACCAGACATTTCATACATTGAAAGAAAAAAAAACAGTAACAACAGCTACCTGCTAGGAGGGAAACTAGGGGTTAAGACAAGGAGGAAAAGACTTTCTAAACTTTCTGAATTTGTGTCTTTTGCAGGTATTGCTTACTCAAGAAACACAGTAGTCCCCCCTTACCTGTGGTTTCACTTTCTCAGGTTTCAGTTACCCCGAGGTCAACTGCAGTCTGAAAATATTAAAGTTCCCCCCAACCATCAACACAGTCATGGTTCGATGATTTAGGATCACCCAAAGCAGATAATCTTTCTACTGACATGTCATCAGTTGTTTCTGCTGGTTCTCACTGACTGCTGGTTCCCAACGGTGGCCTAACACTGGTCACAATGCCTATGTCCTTCACCTCACCTCGTCTCATCACATAGGCATTGTGTCACCTCACATCACCACAAGAAGGTGAGTGAGTACAGAAAGATATTTTGAGACCACACTCATATAAATTATTACGGCATATTGTTATCATTGTTCTATTTTATTGTTAGCTGTATCTAGTTTATAAATTTAACTTTATCATAGGTATGTATGTACAGGAAATAACATAGTACACAGAGGGTTTGGTATTATCCGTGGTCTCAGGCATCCCCTGGGAGACTCGAAACACATCCCCCCAGCCCCTGATAAGATGGGAACTACTATAGAGTTTTTAAAAAAAATTTTAAACGCACCAGAAAGAGGATAAGCATGAAAAACAAATTAAATGTTATTACAAGGGCCTAGACTAACAAAATGAAAATGAAGAGAAAGAACAAACTGCAAAAATAGATAAAACTAACAGGACTTGGTTCTCTAGCCTGTGATCAGTGTTTCTCTCCCACATTGACATGTCTCTCTCTCCTTTTCTCCCTTCCTCTCCCTCTAAAATCAATAAATATGTATTTAAAAAAATAAAAATAAAAAGGATTTAGAACTTTCTAACAGAAAAGAGAGAAGTTAATCCTGTACCTGCATCTGAGCAACAAAAAGTGGAGAAAAAACACAATTGTGCTAACCACTCTGGTGGGCACCCAGTAGCCCTGAAATTCTACATTTCCAGTTCTCTCAGATGGCCACTTCATACTGTCTTTCTTCTTAAATTTCTAACACCTGCCCTCCTCACCCACCTCAGCTTGTTTCTTATTACAAAAGGAATTTAGAAGCAATCTGACAAGAATTACCTTATCTTCCTACCGACATACCTGTATTATCTTCCTACCGACACACCTGCATCTGCAAAGCTCTAACCTATCTATGCCGTTCCCATTAAAACATGATTATCAACAATCATATGTGGCCAGTCTCCATACCTGTGTCTAATTATTTCATCTTGCTTGCCTCTTAAAAACTTCCTCTATTATATATCCTCTATTAGAAGAAAACTTCTTCCTGCCTCATCAATTTCTCACTCCTTATTGAGACACTCAGAGAAAAACCCTCCCACAACTTCAAGTCCACTTTCAGCTACCATCTATTTCAGTGACCCTCTTCTTAATAAAAAAAGAAACTTAAAATATTTGTCTTTAATTATTGTTGATACTTCCTCTCTTTCCTTAATCTCCTTTTCTAGTTGGGCTTTACTCCCCAGCACTCCACGGAAGCCACTTGTCACCAACAACCAGAACCCTATTCTATTTTTATATACCCTCCACAGTATCTGAAAAGCTTAGTATATTCACTTGGCTTCCAGGATATCCCTCTCTCCTGGGAGCTCCTTCCAGTTTCTCTTGCTGGCTTCTCCTCTACTGCTCAGCCTCAAAACGTTAAAATTGTTTTAGGATTCAGTCCTAAGGATCTCCCTCCCTCAATCCGGTTAGTTTCAGTTCCTGAATTTCTATTTGGTCCTTTTACAAATTTGCTATGTAATTTTTGTTACAGTCTCCAATTCTCACTTAAAATTTTTTCAAGCTTTGCTTTTGTCACCAAGATCAGCAATTTTCAACCTTTTTTAGCACACGGCACACATAAATTATTAAAATTCTTCAGCACACTGGTTGAAAATCGCGGCGCTAGACCCTAACAAACAATCTAGCATCTGGAGTTACAGTAAGTCTACTTCTATTGCTTGTTGTTTCTCCCAGTTCTCACTCATGGTGTCTCACTGTCTCAAATGCCTAGTCACCTTTGATTCTGGGCTGGACACTGCATTTAGAAAACCTAGAAAAATAATTTGAAGCCCAAAATGATACTACTTTCTAATCTTCTATATTCTTTCCTTACTAAATTACTAATATCCACACTGGCTTCACTTCAAAATCACTTGGGAACTTTTAAAGTGTATCTTTCCTAAGCCTCATGCAGAGCCATTAAAAAAACATCGATTTGTTGTTCCACTTACTTATGCATTCATTGGTTGATTCTTGTATGTGCCCTGACCAGACATCAAAGCTGCAACCTTGGCCTATTAGGACAATGCTCGAACCAACAGAGCTACCCAGCCAGGGCACTGTTGACATTTTTGATAAGTTCCCTGTGAGATTTTGCCCCGACCAGGTGGCTCAGTTGGTTGGAGCACCATCCCATACATCAAAAGGTTGTAAGTTTGATTTCCAGTCAGGGCACATACCTAGGTTGTGGGTTCCCTTCCTGGTCCGGGCACATACAGGAAGCAACAGATTGATGTTTCTCTTTCTAAGATAGATATGTAGATATATAGATATATATAGATATATATGTGTGTGTGTGTGTGTGTATAACACAAAGCAACATATATATACACACACATATATATCTGTGTGTATGATATATATAGTTTAGAAGGTATCCATCCATGTAATATGCAAAATAGACACATTTACTGAAGAAGAGACAAGACACGAGAAACACTGCACACAGGACAATGATGTCTCAGTCTCCTTCAAAGCAGGCATGTTGGGACCTCACACAGTTCTCCCAATCTCCATCAGCTGAGCTGCCCCATCCTATTTTCCTGAATCTCACTGATGGCCTGAACTCTCTTCCCTTTCAAAGGTGATTTTAGTTTGGGGAAATGCCAGAAGTCACAGGGTGCCATTCTGGGCTGTAAGGGGGGCTGAGTCACCTGGGTGATTTGATGTTTTGCCAAAAAGCCCTACGCAAGACATGATACATGAGAGGGCACACTGTCATGATGAAGCTGCCAATCACCAGTTGCCCATAGCTGTGGCATTCTGAATCATCCAAATAGTTTCCACACAGGAAATGTTGAATCTTAAAGCAAAATTTGATGCAGATTCGTTGCTCTACTCACCCAGTCATTCTGAATGCCACAGCCACACAGTGCACATGCTCACTCAATGGCGTCTACCTCCACCACTGACTAGTGCAGTGAAATCATCATTGTTCACACATGCACATTCTAGTCTACACTCCTTGGTTGCCAGGGTACATCGACGTAGCACAAACCGTTCTTGTTATATTAACAATGGCTGGACTTTTCAGCCAGAACTCAGGTAAGGATTATAAAAAAAAGTTCCCTGTGAGATTCTACCATACAGCCAAATGTTGCAAGGTTATTTATCCAAATGATTTCATCTGGTCACAGTCATCCATATTAACAACTCCAAAAATTTTATCTCTAGCCCAACCTGAGCTCCAGATTGTGATACCCAAATGTTTTCTTCAACCATCCATTTGGATTTCTAACAGGCATTTCAAATTAACAAAGCCAAAACAGAAGTCTTAATTCTCCCTTTACCGCATCCTTCTACCAGCCTGCCAATCCCACTACCCTCTTTTGCCAATATTACTACATCCTTTCCAACCTGCACCACTGCAACCCCCATGCCTTCATCCCTATCTGCTACAGGGATCTTTCCAAAATGTAAATAAAATAATGTCACTTCCCTCTTCAAAACCCTCCAATGTTTTCCTATTAAAAAATAAAATCCAGCCCTAGCAGGTGTGGCTCGGTGGTTTGAGCACCAGACTGCAAACCGAAAGGTCACCGCTTGACTTCCCAGTCAGTCACATGCCTGGGTTGCAGGCCAGGTCCCCCACTAGGAGGCATGCAAGAGGCAGCTGATGGATGCTTCTTGCACATAGATGTTTCTCTCCCTTCCTCCCTTCCTTGCACTCTCTCTAAAACTAATAATAAAATCTTTTAAAAAATAAAATAGAATACAAATTCCTTACCATGGCCTAGATTTTATGGTCCCCAGCCTACTCCAATCTCAACTTCTGCCACCACTAAGCTCCAGCCATCTTGGCTCATTCTCTCTTCTTGGAATAGTCTTCCTCCAGATCTCAACATGACAGACAGGCTCCTTTCTCAACGTTCAGATCTGTACTCCAATTTTATCTCTTTGTAAGGAGGTATATTTGTTAGCCGTCCTACCGAAAATAACCACCATCCTCCATGGTTTTTCCGTATTACCTAGTATTCCATAACATAACTTTATTTTTTTATAACATTCTAAAATTACTATTCATTTACGTTTCTTCATTCACTAAAACACAAAATTCATGACAGTGGGTGGGGACTTTGTCTCTTTCACTGTTGCTAAGAATGACTGATTTCTCTAATCCAAGTTGTGGGGAGGATGGCACTATTCATTAGAGGAAAACTTAGTAAGATTTATGAAAAGTGTCACATGTCAAGTACTGCCATAAAGTTGGATGCAAAAACTGTCCTCACAAACCACTAAAATGACCGCATAATTTAGACACTAGCTTTAATAAAGTTATTATTTTCTTTTTTTAAAAGACTTATTTTTAGAGAGAGAGGAAGGGAAGCAGAAAGAGAAGGAGAGAAACATCAATTGGCTGACTCTCACTGCCCTCAACTGGGGACCTGGCCCGCAAACCAGGCCTGTGACCTGACAGGGAATCAAACCAGCAACCTTTTGTTTCATGGGCTGGTGTTCAACCCACTGAGCCACACTGGATAGGGTGAATAAAGTCATTATTTTAGATTAAAAGTAATACAGCATGATAAAACAAGGTATCAAAGGAAGAGAATTTCTAATGAAAAATCACACATTAGGCAATTTCCATTCTGTTGTCTCCACCCTGAATTCTAATCTGCATTATTACCGACATTATACAAATGTGTTTAATCACAAGTTAAATATACTAATTCATAAAATTGAAAGTCAGCAAAAGGTGAGGGGGAAGAAATAAAAAGTATTTAAAAACAAAAACTGAACAGCAATTTGTTGAAGATACATGTAATGAGTTTAATCAGTTAACTTCTCTAAGATTCCATGGTTTAAATCATATTGCTACATCAGAATAATAGTTATTTACCAGTGTTAAACTAAGTAGATATATGAGACTGCTGTAAGTTATTATCTCCAAGAAATTACTCTGGGATCTGTGAGGACTATTTTTCCACAAAATACTAAGAAAATAACAAGTGTGACCAATAACAAATAGTTAAAAAATGATTTTATTTTAAGGTACATAATGTATGCTAGATATTATTTCACTCATAGAAATAATTTTAAATCCCCAATTTCTTCCACAAACTGTTAAACTGCATCAGGTGATTTGTAAATCATACAAACTAAACTCAAAAACAATGCTTGAAAGTTTCTAAATTCAGTTTTGCTAAAAAAATAAAATAAAAAAAGAAAAGGCTAGTAAGAACCTACATGACTAAAACTCACCAGGACCAAACTTAAAGGAATGTAAATGAAGAACATTTTACGGTGTAATGACACAACATTAATTAATGCCCTTAACATACAAAGATGTCATTTTTTCAATGTCTTACAAATTAGTTGCGGGAGGGGGGGGGGGGGGCCCCCGCACGGGGGATGGGACACAAGCAAAACACATAAAAGGCAACTGACCAAAGAAACAGAAACAGCCAATAAACAAACAAACAAAGTTCAAGTTCCTTAATAATAAATAAATGCATTAGATTCTTCTCTTTTTAACCCCCAAACTTTGCCGATTTGAGGCCCTCCCTACACTATCATACAGTGCTAGGTAAAGAGCATTTTACAACAGACTTTCATGAAAACCTTACACAGTGACACTCTTTATTCAACAATTCCACTTTTAGTGCTTCTGGGTAAAGAAATAATTAGAAATATGAGCAAAGATTTCTATATAACAGGAAAAACAAGAAATAAGCTAAACATACAACAATTCAGGATTAGTTAAACCACAGAAAAATATTCATAGAAAAACACTTAGTAATAAAACCAAATAATCATATTGTACAAAACTACTGGTATGGGAAAATACACACAATATACTGTTTAAAAAAAGTTACAAAGCTGCTGTATAAATGACCCCAATTTCATAAAAACATATTATATATATGTTCAAAAAAAGATTGAAGATTATATGGCAGAATATCAGCAGATAAATTACCAACTTTACTGGCTTTGGGATTATTAATTTTTTTCCTCTTTCCTTTTTAGAACTGCCCTGCATTTCTACATCTGCTATTACCTTTTTTCTTGGCTGCATTTCTTCTCCCTATTTTTTTGGTTGGATTGATAATTTTCTATGTGCTGCCCCAGTTTAGAAATTAAAAATTACACTTTTATTCTCTTGAGTTACTTATATCCACATTACAAACTTCTGTAAAAAGGCTAAAACTATTTTCTATAAAGATTATGTTCCTCAAAGTGACAAGAACCTTTACCGAAAGGCCACACACTCCCAGTCCCACATATCAATTTCTTTGTTTTCATGTTTAGCATTTTTTCTCTACCAATACAAACATTAACTCCCCAGAATGACTGCCACGAATTAAAACACAATCGATAAACAATTAGTTCATGATGATACTCCAAAAAGAGAATTTCTGATGACAGCTCAGACAACTCATTCTGAAAATAAAAGAATGAATTTAATAGTTTATTCCACCTTTCTGGTATAAACTGTACCTTAGAATACTAAATATAAATAGCTAACAAGTGAAGGTTCTTTATGAAGGAATCACAGCTATAAATACAAAAGGACTGAAAAAAAACACCATTTTGCAAACGTTAATGAAGTAAATGACTCCAAATGACAACACTGGATTAGAAAAGTTGCTAAAACCGTTAATTGAAAATCTGAGACTTGGATGGCACATCAACCAATAAAGTAAACAGTCCTTGCTTGAATCTTAACCTCAACAAATCAATTCCAAAGACATTTTTTAATCAATTGAGGGAAACTGAACATACTGTGAGGATATTAAGTAATATTAAGAGAGTACTATAAATTTAGAATATCGTCAATAATGGTACTATGTGTATGCTTTTAAAAATCCCTATCCCTGGCAGGTGTCACTCAGTTAGATGGAGTGACAGCCTGTGAACCAAAGGGTTGCAGGTTCAATTCCCAGTCAGGACACATGCCTGGGATGCAGAGGCCAGGTCTCCAGGAGGGGGCATGAGAGGCAACCACACATTGATGTTATGTTTCTCTTCCTCTCTTTCTCCCTCCCTTCCCCTCTCTAAAAATAAATAAAT
Source organism: Macrotus californicus (assembly GCA_007922815.1). Lineage (NCBI taxonomy): Eukaryota > Metazoa > Chordata > Mammalia > Chiroptera > Phyllostomidae > Macrotus > Macrotus californicus. The sequence goes on along the minus strand of VMDR010009874.1, from coordinate 10,946 downwards.
AAAATATTTTTAAAAATAAATAAAAACCCTTATTTATTAGAGCAGCAGCTCTAAAACTTAATTTTATACCAGGATCACTTTATCTCTTAAAAATTACTGAGGCCCTGGCCAGGTGGCTCAGTTTGTTGGAGTATCATCCTATGCACCTAAGGGTTGCAGGTTCAATCCCCAAGCAGGACACATACAGGAGGCAACCCATCAATCATGGATCAATGTTTCTCTCTCACATCGATGTGAGTGTGTGTGTGTGTGTGTGTGTCTCTCTCTCTCTCTCCCCCCCCAACCCCTCCCTCCCTCCCATCTCTCTCTAAAGTCAGTAAACACATCCTTAGGCAAGAAGTAAAAAAAAAAAAAATTACTGAGAACTTCAAGGAGTTCTGTCTATAAGAGTTACACCTATTTGCTAGAGAAGGGGCATGAAGGAGAATGACTGATTGGCACATGGTAATGGAGGGGTGATGAAATGACACTGTATCTTGATTATGGTGATTACACAACCATGTGCAGCTGTCAAAACGTGCCAAATTGTGTACTAAAAAGGGTGAATTTTACTACACATCAATTATGTCTTTATAAAAAACTGAAAAAATAAATTTGAGGACCTCAAAGGGCCTTTGTGTACATATGCATGTAAGTCCTCAAGCAGAGGTTTACTACTACCTCTGTAGTAAAGGACTAAAATTTGAGACTAAGTCTTGGCTTGAATTTTAGGGAAGTTTTCTAACTAGAAAAGACGCTGGGAAGATACGTAAATTCAAACTTTGTCTCCTCCCACCTAGTTTCAAATACACAATAATGGCAAAGTGGAAGTAAAAGACAAGTTCTCTAAAACAACACCCATTCTCAAAGGGCATGAAATTAACAGAAATGTACTCAACCAGTGGGGCTGAAGTTTGGGGCCTGATGAGCTCTCTGTTCCAAGAAAGATGAGGGTTTGATTTCTAAGGCATAAAGGGCTTGTGACATATCCTTCTCACCAGGGGCCCAGAGTCAGAGTCACTGCTCAAAACAGGCTAGAGTAAAGGTCATTGTTGTTGAGTTTAGAAGTCAAAGAAATTCCACAGCCCAAAAATGTGCATTCTCGTATATCTTAGAAAATTGTTACATTAATTCCATACTTAACTAAAAATAAAAATGCAAACCAATGATGTGAAAGTTTTAAGCATTTCATCTGGGCATACGATGCCATAATAGATTAAATTTTTATTCTGATTTTTGGGTGAAAAAAATCATAAAATAATTTATCTTCCTTGTTGTCGATCAAAAAGACAGTACACCAAGGGATGGCTTTCCTATTACCAAATATCCCCAAAATTAAGATTTCCTGGTTTTTATTACTAAATATGCCGCTGCGTAAGTTGTAGCATTTTAACTTTTATTTTCTCAAATTTTTCCCTGATTCCTTAAAATTGAGACAAAATTCAAATTTAATGGCCTTCTGGAATGTTTCTTTATTTTACCTTTCCTTGCCACATTCAATAAACTAAATTACCCCTTTTTAAATTCCTTTTTGCATTTAATTCATATAGTATTGCTATTTTGATAGTGTTTTAGAAATAAATTACTGTACTGAAACACTTGGTGCTTTATGCCAGTCTAATTTCATAACCAACGTTAAGTCCACAAAATCACAAGTAAGTTCTCTAAAGGTGTTTTTCTAACATACTGGGTTTACCAAAAAGTACGTTTATAGTTTTTTTCAATACTTTTTCAATAAGATGGCTCTATTTATACTTAAGTTGTCTTGAACTTCAACAGAAACAATTTTGTTACATCGTATTGTTACAGCTGTCACATCAGCTTGCATTTAAAAAAAAAAATGTAACAGCCCTGGCTGGTGTGGCTCAGTGGACTGAGTGCTGGCCTGCAAACCAAAGGGTCACTGGTTCAATTCCAATCAAGGCACATGCTGGGATTTGGGCCAGGTCCCCAGCAGGGGGTGCATGAGAGGCAACCACACACTGACATTTCTCTACCTTTCTTCCTTCCCCTCTCTCTAAAAATAAATAAATAAATAAATAAATAAATAAATAAATAAATAAATAAATAAATAAAAACTTAACAGGTGAATTTTTGTGCAGCCATTTTAATATTGAAGATGGAAGAAAATACACAATATTTTTGGCGTATTATGCTTTTTTACTCCAAGAAAGGTAAAAGCCCAACTGAAACGCAAAAGATTTGTGTAGCATATGCAGAAGGTGCTCTTTCTTGGTACTACTGACATTTTGGCCAAGTAATTCTTTGCTGTGGGGCTGTCTCATGCATTGGAAGATGTTTAGCAGCACCCCTGGCCTCTGCCCACTAGAAACCAATAGCAGGAGAGAGCCGACATACTCAAAATATCCAAATCATGTAAGTTATTGGTGGAAATGAAAAAATTTGTCTTTTAATTATGGAAAAAACTAAATAAACTTTTGGCCAACCCAATATATAGAACTCCATAACCTTAACTTTGTATATGCTCTAAAAACTGGTTTCTAAAAACTATCTGCTATGTCTTAGAAATCTGTCATTCTACTAGTAGTTCTCAAACTCTGGTTTCAGGACTCTTCTAAACTCTTAGAGTTTAGATTATTGACGTCCCCAAAAAGCTTTTGTGCATGCAGAATATACACTGTGACATTTACTGTATTAGAAATTATAAGAGAAATTTACATTTTAATTGATTTAAAAATAGTAAACTACATGTTAACACAAATCACCATTTTATGAAAAATGACTACTTTCCAAAAATATAAATAAAAGGTTGATTAGAAGAGGGACCATATTTTACATTTTTGCAGACCTCGTTAATGTCTAAGTTAAAAGACATCCGGAGTCTTGTATCTGCTTCTACATTCAATCTGTTGCAATATGTGGTCTGGGTTGAAGCATATGCAGAGTAGATATCTAGTCTCACAAATATCTAGTCTCACAAAGATATGTGGCTGGAAAAGAAATTGTAGATATTCTTTTATACTTTTCCAAACTTAACAAGTAGCAGTTTCATAAAGGTCTACTGCAATGCAAAATATGAAATCATACTGGTAAACATTCCATATGTTTGTTACTGGTCTACCTCTACTTTTAAATGGATCTTTTACCCACACATGATTTTGTAACATGAGCTGGTCGTTTGAAAACTACTGGCTCACTGAGTAATCATATAGATCTCCCAAATGTTAGCACATTTCATTATGCTCTAGTATGCAAAACATCTTATCTACTTTAATACCACTATCCTTCTCATCAGAAAAGTACTGTGCTTACTAACAAGCTATCAAGCTCATAGTTGTAGATTCAAGTTTTCCAAAATTTAAACTTTCACTACAAAACCCAAATTTTAACCATTAACAACAAATGCTGTCAGGATTTTGTTTTCCCTTAAGTAATTCTCAATTCATTTTTTTAAAGAAAATATCTGTCACTTAAACACAGGAGTTTTCCAATAACCACAGCTGGTCAGTCATTCTTTCAAGTAAAAAGTTTCATGAAAACATCATAGTTCAGCCTGCAACTCACACAGCTGCATGACTGAAAAATACTTTTTTCGTAATACAATCATCGTAAAGTACTTTAGTAAAGCATACTCTTTGTCACAAAAAAAATTACAAAGACATGCAGCAGGAAATGCAAATCAAAAACACTCATTAGGACGGCTATAATCAAAAAGGATAATGATAAGTATTGGTGAAGATGGAGAGAAATTCTCTTATATTGCTGGTAAGAATGTACAAGGAAGGTGCATCACTTTGGAAAACCATTTTGGAAGTTCTTCAAAATGTTAAACATGGAGTTACCACACGATCTAACAATTCTACTGCTAAGCATAGACCCAAAAGAAATGAACAGTCCACACACACACAAAACTGTACACATGATGTGCACAGCAGCATTACTCACAATAGCCAAAACATGGAAACTCTGTCCATCAACAGATAAATAAAATGTAGTATATTCATACAAGGGAATATTATTCAACCACAAAAAGAATCTTGAAAATATGCTAAATGAAAGAAGTCAGACACAAAAAGCCATTTATTACGTGATATCATTACTATGAAATGGAATTCCATTAATATGAAAAGCAAATACAGAGAGAATAGATTAGTGTTGTCAAGGGCTAAGGTGGGTGGGGGAATGAAGAGTGACTGCCAATATCGAACAACAATAAAAAAAAGAAAAAAGTGACTGCTAATAGGTACAGGGTTGGGGGGTGATGAAAATGCTCTAGATTTAGATAGTGGTGATGGCTGCACAAGTCTGTAACTACATTAAAAATAATTAAGTGGAAAACTTTAAAGGGTGAATTTTATGCCATGTGACTTACCATTAATAAAGCGATTTTTTTTTTTAAATGCAGCACTCAAGGGTCAAAATTTAGTAAAAATAACTATTTTGACTGGTTTAACAAGGTCATTCTTCAGTGAAATGCATTTCTTTTATTATTTTTTTTTTATCCTCACTGGAGGAAATGTTTATTGATGTTAGAGAGGCGGGGGGAGGGACACAGTGATGTAAGAGAGAAACGTCAATCAGTTAGTTGCCTTTGCTCAAAGGCGTACCAAACCAGGGACTGAACCCTGTATCCTAGGTGTGTACCCTGGCCGGAAGTGAACCCACAATCCTTTGGTGCATGGGACAACACTCCAACCAACTGAGCCATCCAGCCAGGGCCAAACACATTTTTCTTTAACTGCAAGCGCAGTGTCATAAAGAATACAAATAAAGAATAGGATAGTTTTGTGCCACTGTTTTGATTTGTGCTAAGACACGAGCAGTTATAGCCACCATCAATAAAGTGTCAACACAATGAAAAAGGCAAGTGACTTATGTAGTATTATAATGAAAAGTAGTTTGACATCAAGGACCACTAAGAGTCTCAGAGATCCCCCCGGGGGTCCAACGACCACACTTCGAGAACTGCTGCTCTAAACCAGCTTTACAAAACTCAAATTCAATTAAAGGCTTTCCAAGGACAGACCTAAGGCTTCAAGACAATTCCAGTTTTCTAAACATGTACCACAAATTTCTTAAGAGAAAAAAGGTAGTCTTTATTGTAATAAAAATTATTTCAATAAATTATTTTCAAGTGTCCCAATTTAAGAGTTTAGAACCACTGACTTATTGGAAGGTTAAAATCTCCAAAAAATAAAACCAAAAACAAAAAACACCCAAATAAAAGCAGAAGAGTGAAGGTAAGGATTTAGCACACAAACCATTCAATAAAATGTTATCTAAATAAATAACAATAAGGTAATGATGGTAGTGTTTCTTTTAAAACTACACTATTTAATTCTTGCACAACTTTTTGTTTCTATTCAAAGCGCAGACTTCTGAAATTTTTACCCATGCTATCAATAACATGTCTAGCACAGCTAGGATCAATGCCCTCTACATATTTATAAGAATACACTATCACCAAATCAAAGATTTTTAGAGCTGCAAGTTATCCCTAATACAGTTACCTAGTCCAACAACCCAATTTTACATGATGAGGAACTGAGTTTGCAAAAGAAAAAGTAACTTGGCCAAAATCACCGAGCTAGCTACTGGCTGAGACAGCATGAATAGTCTTTATTGCCAGTACCATGTTTTTACTATGCCAACCAGATTTCCCAACCAGAAGACAGTATAGTGCAGAAAACACTTTAACTTACATCACACCAAGGACGACCAAGACACTTTACCTGCCAAATAAAAATTTTGTGATGTTTTGTAATGTCAATCAAATGAGAAAACAAATACAAAAATAAGTAAGGAAAAACCACAAATATATTGATGTGATGGAGAAATAAATCCTTGACTTCAAAAACCAAAAACTTTCAATGAAGAACAATTTGAAAGGCGCTTGGATATCTACTTTTCATACAAACAGGGCAATTTATCATCGCCTTCAAGGATAAAAAGATACTGATAAACACCTAAAGCAAAAAGTTTCCCGCCGTATTAGCAGATCATTGAACCTATCTATGGTACAAGATGACTTAAGACTTACCTGCAGGACTGTCAGCATTCTCTCCTGGGTGTAGCTGTATACCTGTAGAATCTATAGAGTTTACTGTAACTGTCTGTAGATTTGGCAACTGACCAGTGCTTAGACTAACTGGAGTTGAAGTCAAGGCTCCACCTGCTGCAACTTGACCAAGCGTGAGTGTCTGAACAGGCGTCAAAGTTATTTGTTGGGCAGCAGTATTCTGTATTTGCAAATTCTGCAAGTTCTGGACCCCTTGTACTTGAAACGTTTGCCAAGTTATCTGTCCAGAAGGGGTGACTGTCTGTGCCTGAATTAAAAAGGTTCCAGGATTCAGCTGCAACTGAAGATTTTGCAAAGCCTGTTGTGATATATTTTGACCACTGGCTTGCACACCATGGATTGTCTGTGGTGTAATACCTTGCACAATTTGGGCTTGACTGGTTGGCTGCTGAGTCTCTTGAAGTTGTAGATGTTGTACAACAGGCTGTGCCGTAGAAACCTGAATATTCTGAGCCTGTGCCTCTTCAGAAACAGGCGACTGGATATAATTTCCCTGAAGATCTGAAGAATGAACTTGCCCACTAGAAGTAGTCAAGCTATTTGTGTTTTGTTGCAATATACCTGTACTATCTATAGTGACAGGCAACTGTGATGAAGAGGACGTTGGCACAAATAAATCTGTATCAGTATTAGTTTCATTAATATCAGGAGAAACCCGCTCACCAGTCCTTTCTGAATTGTCTGAACTATCCATAGCTTGTCCTGTGTTTATCAAATGTCCATCGGCATTAATGCCTGCAGTCATTGTCTGAGAACTGCTCGAGAGTCCCAAAGAATCTAGATCGACACTATTAATTGGTACAAAGGTAATATTTCCTGGCAGACCAAGAGGCACATTAGCAACTACTTGGGTTTGGCCAGGAAAAGATGAACCACCAATTGCAACTCCCTGAACCTGGACTTGACCAGTCTGTGGTATGAGATTCTGGATATTAGCAGGAGGTGTTCCAGAGGCAAGCAAGGTCTGATTAGAGCCAGGAATGATCTGAATTTGACCACTTTCTTGATTTATACCTCCATTATCTGAAGTGCCTGTGAAACCAATCTGAACCTGCTGACCGTCTGTGGACTGAATCTGTGGTATTACTTGATATTGAACATTGGACACTGTACCATTCGATGACTCTGATCCTGGTGCAACTGAAAATATTTGTTGATTCTGCAAATTCTGAAGGGGAAGAACATACTGCCCACTAGAAGTAGCAGCACTTGGAATCTGTACTAGATTACCCGCTTCATCTTTTATAGTTGTAGGTGTGGCTGACAAAACCTCCCATCGGTTTGGTGCTCCTCCTAACTGTGCAGCAGCCAAATCACCTGTCTGGATGAAGAAAACAAAAAATGCTTTGTAATATATATTTGTGGAATAGTCTTTGCTTTATGACCACACACTAAATCATTCTGTGGGAGGGAGGGAGGCAGAGAAACATGGATTGACCGCCTCACACATATGCCCCACACCCCAACCGGGGACCAAACCCGCAACCCAGGCATGTGCCCTGACCAAGAATTGAAGTGGCAATTTTCTCTTTGCAGGATGATGCCCAGTCAACTGAGCCACACCAGTCAGGGCCACAAACTAACTTTTTAATCCCTCATCTATGGTCTCTAATGCTATATAGTTAGAAATAAATAAACAGAAGTGGCTAATGAACAGCTCAAACCAGACATACCTCAAACACTGAAAAGAGTTCAAAAAAATTATACAATGCACTAAAAATAATCATTTAATCAGACGCATTATAAATAAGAAAAAAGAAACAATACAGTGTTATCAAGTCATCTGAATTAGAGAAGTTGAGATTTGTGTATTATTAGTATAAACCTTAAGTCAAACAATTAAATTGACTCTTTTATGGCATGTATTGATGTACTCCAGAGCAAACTCATGATTAGCGGTATTCTATTAGCAATCCCTTACTTTTCCCATGAACTACTTAAAAAATACGACACCTTTAAAATTTAGTAAAAAAAGGTTATTATAGCCCTGTGGCCACATGGCAAAGTCACCCCATCCGAAAAATTGATCTACAATCTAAGAGCTGAAGGATAACTGTGGCATTACCTACTACTCTATTTAAGATCGCAGTGAAGTGCCAGGCATATACATTTTGCCTTCTGTGACCTGGTGGAATCTCAGGTTACCATCCCCATATTTTACAGATTAAGCAATACTGGAAAAATACCAACGTAGAAAAGCAAAAAGCAATAAAATCCTACATCTCAATATTAAAGGACAGATTTTCTTTTTTTAGGGCATAACAATAGTAATGTCTAACATTTGAGCTGTTCTTTTACATGGCAAATACTATAGTTGGGACTTACAAAATTTTATCATTTACTCCTTACAACAATCCTATGAAGAGGGTGTTGCCTTTATTCCCATTTTACAGATGAGAACATTGAGGGACAAAAATCACATAGCTATCTAATGCAAAAACAAGATATTAAACTAGGCCAAGTCTAACTCCAGAACCCGGGCTCTTAAATACTGTACGACACTTTCTCCCAGTAAGTCCAGGGGTAAAGACATGGAGAATGAGACTCTATATTAATTACTCACCATCAAAACAAAACCATTCCTATCCCACTTTCCTTCTAGATCTCTATGTGATCTCCTAAAATGCCACGCACCAGTAGACAATGAGAACATAAGCATATCTAGCCCACCACTCTCAACCTAGGATCCACGCCTGAGTTTCACAGGATCTTTGAGTCCTCTAAAGCAGCGTACCAACTTTTTGAGAAAGTGCCAAGTGCAATTGGGGAGGGGAGGAGGGATGAGGGGAAGGCAAGAGAATCTAGAGTTTCATCATATTTTCAAAGGGGGTCTGTGACCATAAAAAAAGTTTATTAAAGAAGCTACCTAATTTTCTTGCAGATAGTTAAAAGTATATATTTCAAGGGATAAGCCACAGTATTAATGGCTCAATTCAAGATAGTTGTGCATATCAATATGAAATAAGCATATGAGTAATCAAGAGTTAAATCTTTCTTGTCAAATGGCTCACAATCTAGCCAAGCAGCCATGCACATACATGCAACTGTATGTGAGAAGTGTACACTAGCCACATGATCAACATGCTACTTGAGCACACAGAAGATTGAAAAGAAAATTTCACATAAGAGATATTTAAAGTAATCTTAGAATAAAATTTAAGAATCCATTCTGTATAGAAGCACCAATAAAGGTATAAAAACAATAAATTCACAGACAAAAAGAAACATGTAGTTTGGTGTTCAAGAGAGGATCCAGAAAAGGTTCAGATGCAAAGAAAAGTAATGGAGAACAGAACTAGACATTTTTATCAGAACCTGTAGTAAATGGCTTTGTAGATCCTGCTAAAAAGTTTGGACTTTATCCTACCAATAGTGAATCAAAGCTATAAAAGGTTTTTAAGCAAGTTAGTGGTGCAATCAGATCTGTTTTATAAGGATAAGCTAAGGCCCAGTGAGGAGACTAAAAGAAAGGCGGGAGAGAAGACAGAGAAACTGTGGGACCAGTACAAACATCTAAGCCTGTACTGAAATAATCATTTAAATACAATCTTTTAAACTTATCAAACTTAAGTTATTAAATTGAAGCACCAGACATTAATGTCATTCAACTTCTATCTGAAAGAGACTACAAGCTTAAGTCATCTTTCCCTAAATTTGAGTTAACAATTCACATTTCATTTCAGTCTCTTGACATTTTAAATTAAGTAAAAATAAATCTATACTTCATAATGAAATCTGCAGTAAAGTATGTCTAAAATCTAATCCTTAAGGTTATCAACCACCTTTAAAGAATCAACTGTTGAATTTTTTCTGTCCAGCGTTAAATTTACAATTATTCAACTTATATCAAAGAACATAGTGTCATATACAAATTAATTTCATAATACTGGCATTAGACCCTTTTTCATCTTCAAAAAAAGGTTACTTTATGACAGCTATAAAGTAATAGCAATATAAAGGGCAGGTATTCAACCATTACTGAATAACTTTCTAGTCAAGAAATTCTTTGAAAATACAACTCCTCAAATGACAATTCTGAGTAAATACCACCCAGGTACCACCCCTCCCTCTTCAGAAGCTAAATAAAAATAAACTGTAATACCACTTTTTCCAACAATTCAGGTCATTTACTAAAGGGAATCCCCCCAAAAGAAACTTAAAAAGGGGAAATCCCCAAATTTAGAACAAAAGGATATATTTAAACTTTTCTGAGTAAAAATACAGTGAAAAACATATATAAGAAATATTTGCCCTGGCTGGTGTGGCTCACTGGGTAAAGTGCCAGCCTGTGAACTGAAAGATCACCAGCTCGATTTCTGGTCAGAGCACATGCCTGGGTTGCAGTCTAGGTCCCCAGTTGGGGGTATGCGAGAGGTAACTGATCCATGTTTCTCTCCCTCTTTCTCCCTTCTTTCCCCTCTCTCTAAAAAACAAAATTTTTTAAAAACTGAAAAAAATATTGATGAAGCACAAGCCTGGTTGGGGGGTGGGGGGCGGTGAGAGCTGGGAACAGCGAGAGATAATTTAAGAAAAAACAAAAAGATTTTCCTTTAATAATTTACAGTTTGAAAAGATGTAGTTTTTTTTTTAATAGGATGGGGGAAAACACTAAATTAGAAAACTAGACTTCCATGATTTAAGCTAAGGTTATACTTGGGGAAGAGAAGTTACACTGCACTAGAGAGGAAAAAGCTCAGAACTGAGTTCTGGTCCTAGCTAGAACTGTAGAATTGTGTGTGATTTAGAGGAGGACTCAACTTCCTTATGTTAAAAATGGGAAAAAATATTACTTTGTAGGGTTATACATTATAGTGCTTTACAAACTATAAAGCACTATACTATAAAGCACTATGTAATCCTATGGTATCATTACGATTACTAAGATTTTAAGAACAGATTTGAAAAATATCCATTAGATGCCTAGCAC